>CM033714.1:3115944-3262834 GCA_019671005.1 Hibiscus mutabilis | reverse complement strand
CTATATATATTATCTATGGATTGTTTGTGTTGGTTGCTGGTTGTTGTTGATTGTTGGTTGACTTATAGTTCTTTTTTTCTTATCTAAGTAGTTGCCCTTGGTTACTGATCTAATGTTGCTGTTGTTGCTAATTGCTGCCTGCTGCTGGTTGCTGGTAACTGTTGGTTGACTTATAGTTTTTTTCTTATCTAAGTAGTTGCCCTTGGTTACTGATCTAATGTTGTTGTTGTTGATTGTTGCCTGCTGCTGGTTGTTGGTTGTTGCTGATTGTTGGTTGACTTATAGTTATTTTTTTATCTAAGTAGTTGTCATTGGTTAAATTATACTGGTTTCTTAGGTGAGAAGTTACCCATAATTTAACCATGATGGTACATTTAAATCTTTTGAGAGCTCGATGAGGAAATTTCTGGTAGCAAAGTCAAGCATTTAGTCTCGTAAAACTTTTGCTATAAGATCTGAGAGCTTAATTTTTCACACAATAAAATTTTAAGTTGTAATCAATTCAATATTATCTTGTTTCTTAATTTCAGTTTGTACATTTGTTATCTAATGCTTATGTTAAATTTCATAATTTCTTCATAATTTTAGTACATTTTTAAGTTTAGTAAGTTGTAATACATTTACATTTTTAAGTTGTAATAAGCTTCTGTTTTATTCATTTTTGAGTCACATTTGTTTCTTATCAAATCAAGTTTTAAGTCTTCCCCAATAAATTTTGGTCAAGTCAATTAATAAAATTTGGTCAAGTTAATAAGAAAAAAAGATAAATTTATTCAAGTTATGGTGTATTTTACCCAAAAGATAATTAAAAATGGCTATATCTTTTATGTGTAAAAATAAAAGCATAATAAGTATGCTAATTCTTATTAACTTCACAAATAATTTATTAACTTCACAAATAATTTATATTAAATGAGTTAATACTAAGCATATGCATATTGAATTATTACTAACCATAATATAACATGCCATTTAAAATGAATTATTTAACAAAATTTCAAACTTAGTAGTGTCATGAATATCTAAACCCAATCTTTTTTATATATATATATTTTTTAATTAATTATATATGTATATATAACAAAAAGATTGTTTAACACTCTAAATTGATTTAAAAAATTAATAGTTTACATTTATCAACACTTTAAATTCATCATATCATAGACTTCCTCAATTAACATGTCAGGTTAAGGTAAATATCAAGCTAGGTCAACAACAGGTTGGGTTCAAAATAAATTGGGTCAATTAACAGGTCGGGTTCAAAACAAGTCAGGTAAAATTGGATCTTGGGTCGATTCAGTCGGGTAATATCTGTTATCTGTCAGGTCAGTCTCGGGTTCGTTTCAGTCGGGTGCAGGTCGGGTTTCAGGTCCACAGTAACAAGTCCAATTCGGGTTCGAGTCGTTCTCGGTCGGATGCAAGTCGGCTTTGGTTACTACAGTAACAGGTCAAACTCGGGTTCGAGTCAACAATAGTCGGTTATAGATCGATTTTGGGTCATCGCATCCTCGGATTAAACCAGGTTCTAACTCGAGTAGGTTGTAGTCGAGTTTTCGGGTCGGATCAGCATTTTACATCCTTAGAAACAATAATGTTGTACAAGTTTGATGCCAAGTAAATCTTCGTTTGATGTCGCACCTATTGTTCAACTACAAAACAGCTGATCAAAAATGTTTCTTCTAATTCACCTGCCTCCAAAATGAACCAACAGAAATGCATGCGATAATAGCCTAAAATGGTTTTGGTCGGGATAGACCGAGAAGGGTTGGAAGGGGCGGTTGCCTCGTAAAATTTTGAAATCCGTATACTTTTTAAAGAAAATTTCCATGTATTTTCTACTGAAAATTTATTTTTACCCTTCTAAAATTTTACAAGTCCGCCTACCCTAAAATTTTATAGGTTCTCTCTTAACATAAAATTATGTGTCTGTACTTGTTTCGGTAGCAGTTTTTTATGGGCCAGGAAATAAATGTATATGTTGTATGCAACCAAATAGAAGGGAAAAGATTGGACTAATTGTAGTTTCTATGGAAGAAAACATACAACACTCGTTACTAACCTCAACAAAAACATTTGAACTCGAAGTAATTTTCTTGCCGACTTTGTGATGACGCCTAGAACCGGACCTCCTATCCGACCGTTCCGCATCTCGGTAGAACCATAACTCCTTATAGCACTTTTGAAACTAACAAATAAGGCAATAGGCCGCTCAAGAGAAACAAGGATTTTATTCGAAGTAAAATTTGATAGTCAAATTCAAGGTTCTAGAACTAATACAAGCACGGTATGCGCGTGGCACAATCTCATCTATACTTAAGAGGTTTCTAATAGGAACATGTTCTCTTCTTATAATTTATAACACATTCTTCAAGAACATCTGCAGAACCATCTATTAAAGCGAACTTTAATTAAAGCTAAACAAGACACGATCGAACACGACAACATACAAAGAAGTATCTCAGGTCGTACCTCTTGTGACAGGAAGTTTTGCTTCGCAATATGGGGTCGAACACATATTGTGCCTTCCTTCACGGGGTGAACCTTTTTTTGTACCATATAACCGACGAGGATTGTAGTGGCAAGGGTGGAAGGACTAGTGTGGTAAATGGTAAATAGAGTTGTAAATTTTAGCTGCTCTGGACTTCAGGCAGTAAGAAAATACTTGCATAACTTTCAACATGAAGTATTTTAAATAGTTATCAAACAACACAAAGAATATGAAAGTAAAGCAAAAGCCATCTAATTTGCTTTTGATTTTAAATTTGCAATCATGTGATGTCCTTGTGACTGTTCATCTATTTCCCTGTTCTGAGAAAAAAACTATTTCCTCTTTTATGTCCTTTTAGGATGTCATTTAGATTTGAGATTATAAAATTATTGAAAGAGAATTTATTGAAAAAGAATCCAAAATAAATATGACTTCAAACTATCTTAGAATTTTATATTCATTGTTTCAAATTATTCATCACATATAAAATCCTTTATCCTCATACATTGAATTCTGCTCCAATTATGAACATTTCCGACTTAAAACCTCGTTGTATGATGCAAATGCTTTTACTTTTCCTGGAATTACAGGTTCGTTCTTTGGTGAAACAATATGACCCCTATGTTTATACTAAGCCAAGAAATGCTTACAATTTACTAAAGCCAACATGCATACATGTTGTAACGACCCATGAGTCATACGCAACAAGTTGTTCAAAAAGTTTTTAGTAAAATCTCGAGTTTGTATAGACCACTAGACTTAGACCGATTTTTGGGACTTATAAAAAGTTCGATCATATTGAACTTGATAAATAAAAATATGGTATCTTAGTAATATTTTAAGAAATAAAAATATCCATCAATGTGAACATCCATGTGAACGTGAAAGGGTAATATAATTTCCTTAGCTAGAATTTTATGTAAAACTTCATCTAAGTCGTTGACGTAAATCGATCTCAACCATTCATTATAAAGAGATTTAACTATAAATACAGGCATTCCCGCCTCATTTGTATAATCCATCCTCTGAGTAAAATATAACTTAGATCCAAATTTATTAAAACAATATGGTAGAGAATGGATAAGCTTACATTTTTGATAAAAAAATAAAAAAATAATTAAACAAAATACATACAAATACCACGAAAAAAACTAAATAAAATAAAAACAAAGTATCATGGGGCATCGCAAAAGGCCACATGGGACACAACAACCAGTAGCAACATAGCCACCTGGTTCCTTCACCTTCCGGAAGTTACTTTGAATCCACACCATTAACAATTGTATACACTTATAAAGTGCCTGCCACCATGATACCGAAAATAATTCAAAGATCTGAATCTCTGTGCTAAGATCGCTAGTGCAGGGTTGATGCATTTTTCATCTAAAATTTCTAAAAAATCAAATATGTCCTAAAATTTTTGGGAAAATAATCAAACCATAAATGCATAATTTAAAAATATCCCTTTCCTTTTTTTACTCTGATTAATTTCGGATAAAGCTTTTCAAGCTGAAATAAAAAATACATTCACAGTCCCCTTTTGTCTGATTTGTTCATTAACTCATTCTTTGTTCTCTTCTGTTATCACCATAATTTTTGCAATATAACCCTTTAGATGTGTCATCTTTATATAAACTTTATCTTGAGCCACATTAAGTGCATTTATCAAGGCAGAATATCCTTCTATGGTCGATGTCAAGTCATTGTCATTAAAGATAAAACAACTATAAAACAAATTTTAGAATTGCAAAAAGGCTCCAAATAAGGGTACATTAAATTTTAACATACAAAATACTTACAATATCCCCTCGTTTTTAATAAAACATTTTTCTCTTATTTTCGCTCTAACTTTCTCATATCTCAACTAGTTTACTTAAACTACCCGATGACCACCAAACTAATTGGGGATACCTATTTTGATCATATAACTATCGAAATCGTCAATTAAACCACTAAACTTGTTAAATCAACCTATTTTGACCACCGCTGTTAAAAAACTAACGGATGAGTAACGTGGTGGTTAACGAAAATTTGTAAAATTACATATTTAGTCCATGTTATTTACATATAATTTCAATTTAGTCCTAATTTAAATTAATTAAAATTAATCATCCAATAGGATGACAATACGTGCCACCGCCTGGTTAAAGGAAAATTAAATAGACAAGGAGTGTGTTTGGGGTGGTTTGAACCTAGAACCTCCTAAGGTAAAATACCTAGGCCATTACCATTACACCAAACCATCTATATTAATATAAATTACACCCTTTTATATATATCTTATAATACTATAATTGTTAGGGAAAAAGAAGTAAAAATGATTGAGAGGGGATTTGAACGTAGGTCATTTAGAATGTGTAAAAATATGCAAACCGCTAAATTAATTTAATTTTTTAGTAGAAAATTAAAATATTTTGAATATATTTAAAGTATAGTTGAAGCAAGATTTAAAATGAAAACAAATTTATGGTTTTTATATTTTTAGATTAAATTGAATACTTTTTTCCTCACGTTTAGTTTAATAATTTCATATATATAATATTGAAACGGTTTTTTAATTTAATTAATAATTTTATTTTTTTATTAAATATTTTAATTCATTGATTATATATTAAAATGTATATATTTAATATACATATTTATAAGATATTTAATTAATGTGAGAAATTAAAATTATTAATTAAATTAAAAAATCGTTTCAGTATTATATATATGAAATTACTAAACTAAAAGTGAGGGGAAAAAGTATTCAATTTAATCTAAAAATATAAAAACCATAAATTTGTTTTCATTTTAAATCTTGCTTCAACTATACTTTAAATATATTCAAAATATTTTAATTTTCTACTAAAAAATTAAATTAATTTAGCGGTTTGTATATTTTTACACATTCCAAATGACCTAAGTTCGAATTCCCTCTCAATCATTTTTACTTATTTTTCCCTAACAATTACAATATTATAAGATATATATAAAAGGGTGTAATTTGTATCAATATAGGTGGTTTGACGCAGTGGTAATGGCTTGAGGTATTTTACCCAGGAGACAACCAGTTCAAACCACCCTAAGCACACTCCTTGTCTTTTTAATTGTCCAATCGGGTGATGACACATATCGTCATCCGGTTGGATGATTAATTTTAATTAATTTAATTTAAATTAGGACCAAATTGAAATTATAGGTAAATAACAAGGACAAATGTGTAATTTTATAAATTTTCGTTAACTGCTACGTCACCCCTCCCTTACCCATCCGTTAGTTTTTTAACAGCGGTGGTCAACCCTCTGTTACCCATCAATTAATTTTTTAACGACGGTGGTCAAAATAGGTTAATTTAATAAGTTCGGTGGTCTGATTAACGATTTCGATAGTTCAGTGGTCTGATTGACGATTTCGATAGTTCGATAGTCAAAATAAGTATCTCTAATTAATTCGGTGGTCACTGGGGTAATTTATCCTAAAGTTAATTCACGAGTTTACTTTAAATCTTTTTCGGTAGTCATGCTATCCTCCTTTGTCACCCCCTTTGTCACCTGTAGCCATTCGGACCAGCGTCGGACCTTTATAAGTCTATCCACCTTTTCTTGAAACGATACTACATCAAAAGCCCATCTAATGAGATAATTAAATCTAGAGATAATTTATTCAATAATAATAATAATAATAATTCTTTTTTAAGTGGATAATTTGTTAATAAATGACAACAAAGTGTACATTTTTTCATTGAATTTAAATACATGAATTAATAAATTATTTAATTTAATAATAAATAAATTAATAGTGTATGTAACTAACTATAAAAAAATATAAATTTTCTTGGTACGACCTGAGATACTTCCTTGTAAGTTGTCGTGTTCGATCGTGTCTTGTTTAGCTTTAATCAAAGTTTGCTTTAATGGATGGTTCTGCAAATGTTCCTGAAGGATGTGTTATAAATTATAAGAAGGGAACATGTTCCTATTAAATAAATCTTATTAAATAAATTTAAAATTTTATAAATATATTAATATATTAATATTTATTAATAATAAAGTGTACATTTTGAAAGTAAATAAATAGCTTGTGTCTTCTATTTGAACGTAGAATGTCTGAAACAGGACTTGGTCGGGATAATGAAAGTCCTGAAGGCTCCTCAAATGAAGGAGACGGTGTGAGGATGAAGTAGAATCCTCTACAACAACAAGCTCAAACATGAGCCCAAGCTGCTGCTCAACAGGAAGCTCCTGCTATAAATCCTGTGCAGCAAAAATGTCTCATGAGTATGAAGAAGATGTTCAATCATCTAGTATATGCTTTAAAACAAGATCATCCTATTGCTCCTCCTGTTGTTGTGCCAAACCGAGCCCCGATTGACAAGCTGGCTCAACATCGGGCCTATACTTTCACTGGCACCGATGAAGCTAATCCCGAAGTAGCTGAGTACTGGTTAGAGGCCACTACTAGAATCTTGACTAAGCAACTACCTTGTCCTGATGAACACAAGCTCGAATGTGTCATAGCCTTATTGGCAGATGAAGCTCTACGCTGGTGGGAAACCACTACCCTGACTGCTCCCGTTGAAGCTGTAACTTGGAAATTCTTCCTCGAGGAATTCAGGAAGAAATACATCAGTGAACAGTACCTGGCCGAGCGCCGAAAATATTTCTTGTACCTCAAGCAAGGTGGCCGACCCATTGAACAATACGTGAGTGACATCTGCAAGTATTGCAAGTGCGGGTCAAAATACATCAAAACCGAAGTTGATAAATGTCGGATGTTCATCGATGGACTGAATGATGAACTAAGTCCTATTTTCACTGCCCTGGGTATCACTGACTTCCAGAATTTAGTGAACCAGGTTATTGCAACCGGGGCAAAGATGAAGGCCTCTGAGAAACGCAAGAGTGGTAACTCCTGGAAGGATAAACGATCCAGGAATGACAACAAGCCTCACTGGCAGTCAAAGAAATCTAAACACTCTAAAGATCACTCTTCGAGTTACACTCATGTTCAGAAAATCAATTACATACCGAAACCTCAAACGGTAATCAAGTCTTCAGCCCCGATCATCTCTGTTAATAGTACATGGAATTGCGGCAAAGCTGTTTAATATCTTACTTGTAAGTTCTGTCAGAAGCACCACACCGGGCAATGCATAACTCAACATAATTTGTGTTTCTTATGTGGAGCCTCAGATCATTATATCCGGGATTGTCCTCAGAATCCTAACAAGTTTCCAACTCGAACTCCTGCAAATGCTAGTTCAGCTCAATCTAATCGAAACAAGGGCCCGAGACAAGCTCAGTCTGGGAATCAAAGCAAGGGTAGAGGCCAACATTCGACACCTACACACCAAGAATCTCGAGCCCCTACTCGAATCTACCACATTCGTGGGAAAAAGAAAGGAGAAGCACTCAATGTTATCGCAAGTACTGTTGAATTAAATTCAAGTCCTGCATATGCTTTGATTGATTCAGGATCTACCCACTCCTTTATATGTTCTTTCTTGATTGCTAAGTTAAACTTAAAACCCGAACTTGTTCAGACTAGCCTTGTAGTTTCGAACCCTATAGGAGGAGGAAATATACCTATTAATTTTCTTTACAAGCAATGTCCTATAAGCATTCAAAATGTACTTTTTCCCATGGACCTTTATGTCTTGCCTTCTTGTGAGTTCGATCTAGTGTTAGGACTAGATTGGCTAAGAAAACATGAAGCCTGGATAGATTGCCAAAATAGGAGACTGTATCTCCAGGGTTTTGGAAAAGAATCAATCCTCCTAATTGATAGAAAACCGACCTCAATCTTTGCTGCCATAACTATGCAAGATGAACTTGAATTCTGATTACCTAGTATGCCAATTGTATCTGAATTCATTAATGTTTTTCCCGAGGAACTCCCTGGTCTCCCTCCAACCAGAGAAGTAGAGTTCGAGATTGAAGTTCAACCTGGAACAACTCGGGTGTCCATCACACCTTATCGAATGACACCTATTGAATTGAAAGAACTTAAGAAGCAACTCTAAGAGCTACAAGATAAAGGCTTTATTCGGCCTATTTCATCTCCTTGGAGTGCTCCAGTCTTGTTCATGAAGAAGAAAGATGGGACTATGAGACTATGTATTGATTATAGACAATTGAACAAGCTTACTATCAAGAATCGATATCCTCTCCCAAGGATAGAATATCTCTTTGATCAACCCAATGATGCTTCAGTGTTCTTAAAGATCGATCTTCGATTCGGATACTGTCAAATGAGAGTAAAAGAAGAAGGTGTACCCAAGACAACATTTCGTACTCGATATGGCCACTTTGAATTCCTTGTAATGCTATTCGGGTTAACGAATGCTCTGGCCGCTTTCATGGACCTCATGAACCGTGTATTCAAGCCCTATCTTGATAAGTTTGTGGTCGTCTTCATTGATGACATCTTGGTGTATTCTCGAAATAAAGAAGAACACTCCGAACACCTTCGAATTGTATTGCAAACTCTCCGAGAACGTCAATTGTTCACAAAGTTCTCTAAGTGTGAATTCTGGTTATCAGAAGTCTTGTTCCTTGGTCATGTCATCTTCGAGAGTTGATGATGGAAGATAGGAATCAATCCACTCAAGAATTTCTTACACCCTTTGATTATTACCTATACCAACCAAGAAAATCCCAAAGAGCCTATCCCGTGGAAAACTCTTGTGCTATGTGCTGAGAACATCATGTGTTTGAAAATTGCCCTCACATTTTCAGTCCATATGGCTACATGGAGGACCATAGATGGAACCAACAGCAAAATTCTTCATGGTATGATCAAAAAGCTCAATTTTTTTTACCATGATAATTTTGCCGTAGCAACAGATATGCCATGACAATATAGTCCTTTCCAAGAGCATTCTAATTCCATGGAGGAAACATTGCTAGCTTCTTTGGCTAGACTTGACGGATCAATTGAAGAGATTTGAGAGCTATCAAAGTCCATGGATATGAGGATAGCTCAGTGGGATGCGCCCTTGAGGGATTCGGAAGATCAATTGAGGAGATCCACATATGCCATGGATAACATGCCCCAACAATCAATTGCTAGGGATACTAAAATCCTAAGGCAAGATGAGAAAGAGCAATACAACGAGAGATCCCCGATGTGTGAGGATCAACTAAAACCTCCAAGTCAAGAGCCTGCCAATGAGAAAGACTGCCCGACACTTGATGAGCCTGAGCAACAAATTGCCTCGGCAATGATTGGGGAGCCTGAACAGAGCAATGCCGCGACAACACTCAGTGAAGCTGAGAACAACAATACTACAACAAATTTTGAGGAACCTGATGCCCAGAAGGTTACAATACTACGACAATTGCACGACCACATACAAGATCAACGAGATGATAATAATTTGCCAATGGAATATGAGCAGGTAATGATTGAACCTTTTGAATTCTTTAAAAACTCACCTCGTCCATTGCAGGTATGTCTTGAGGAACCGATGTTGGTAGATTTGAAGCCATCAAAATCTCTATTGACGGAGATGTTTGAGAAGCCAAAAGAAAACGGTGTTTGGATTCGTAAAGCTTTTCAAAAAATTGTTTTTTCCGTTGACTTACAGCAAATTTTGGCGAATGATGGCCACTACAATTGGCTTGAGCAGCAATTGCCACGACAACAAAGGCTACATCTAACCATGATAAAAGTCGACAAGAATGAGGTAATTGAATGGTTGGGGATGGATATAATTTTTCCTAATAATATATTCATGCCTTCAGGAACAGTAGCAAGGTGGAAGATGTGCATGGACTATAAGGGAACACGAAAGAAAGACACCTCCACCATGGCAACGCAAAAGGGAGTAGTGGGAAGCACATTGACCAAACTCTTTTTGGTCAATATTGTCACTCGATGGAGGGTCCGAATGGACTATAAGAAGTATTGAAAATGACCCTCCTCAAGTTTTCTCAGATATGCAGTAACATTAGAAGATGCATGAAAAATACTCTTTCTAATAATCTTTAATTTTTGTTTTTAATTTTTTGGAACTTTATTTTATTTTTGGTTTTTTTTATTTATTTATTTTTGGATTTTTTCAGAGATATTTTATTTTATTTGTCTTTATTATCTTTATTTTTTAGGTTTTCTTTCTTTTGTTTTCTTTTCCACAACAAGAATCACAACCACCATGCTAAGGAAATTCCCTACCGACTACTTGCCACGGCAACCGCAACAGAGGATGCCCCAGCAACTACCTCAGCAGTTGCCATGGCAACAGAAACTGGCGATGCCCAAACAACAACAATGGCTTCGGCAACTACTGATGCCCAAGCAAGTGAACCTGCCTCGGCAAACATGGATCAAATCAAAGCAATGCTATTCATGCGGTACCAGCCACAGGCATTCAACCATGAACCGGAAAATGAATCAAGCAAACGACACGAAGAAAACTTATCACTCGAGGTGATGACCTCTCTGACTAACTCATTTCATTTAGTTTCTTTTAAATTTTGTTTCACTTTTACATGCATTGAGGATAATGCTTCTCTCGAGTTGGGGGGTGTTGGTTTCTAGTTAGTTTCATGTTTAGTTGCATTCATCTTTAGCAATCACATATAGGTTGCATATGTTACTTGCCATGCCTTTGATTGGATTTAATTGCTTAAGACTTGTTGAATATCCAATGATGAATTTTTGCCACTACACTTAATTGAAAGAACCTTTAATTTTAGGATTGCATGAAAAGAACTTAGAATTTTACTATGATGCTGAAATTTTTTTCACAGTTGTGGCTTGTTGATTAAAAGAAACTTAGTGAACTTAGGTTGCTTAAAATTTGGGTAAATTTGAAAATTAAAAGTTAATTTCTTACTAGAGGTGCCCGAAACCGGCTCTAGTAGTTAATGCATATTAAAGAATCGCTAGAGGTGCCCGAAATTGGCTCTAGTCGACTAAAATAAAATGAGAAATTGCTTACTTTGCTAGAGGTGCCCGAAATTGGCTCTAGTGAAAATAAAAATAAATCCCCCGGTAATTAAATTGATAAAAGCCTATTGTTCACATAGAATCTTGAAAATCAACTTGTACACAACTACGCACACACATTGTCACAGACATTATAGTTTGATTCAGGGTAATTTTTGTGCTAACCGAAAAATTAAAAGGTGATCATACTTTGTGCCACGGTTCCGAGGTTTGAATTCAAGTTTGAAGCATGTCTTTGATTATTAAAGTCTTGACAGGTAATTGTTAGTTTGTATTGCTTGAAGACAAGCAATAGTTCGAGTTTGGGGGTGTGTTAAATGTTCAAAAGTACTATTTTTATTACCCTTTTTACTTATATTATTGTTAGACTTAGGCTCATATTAGTTGCATAATTAGTCATTCATGCATTAATTCATGTTTCTTTCCACTATTGAGCTTGATTACATAACTTGGTAATTTTTATGGAAAAAGATACTGCTTTGGTGTGTTTTTGTGTGTGCATAGTCAGTTGCCTAAGCAAGGCTGGAACCAGTTGCCAGGGTAATGCAAGTAGAAGATGCCGCAATTGCCAGGGTAGTGCATGAAGGAGATGCCGAGCTAGTTGCCAGGGCAATTGTCGATAAGGGATAAGATGATATGGCACTCGAAATTGATAACTAGATAAGCCCAAGATGACGTAGAGCAAAGTTAAATCCAAAAGAAGTTTGATTTCCATGAAGAGGTCAAAGAGAAATTAAATCCCAAGAAGATATGAGAATATCTAGAAGGAATTTAAATATAATAAAGAAATATATTCTTTTAAAGTATTTAATTCCAACTTAACTTCCTCCTCAAGAAAGACTTTGACCTAGCCATCTCCTATTTAAAGGAGACCAAGCCGTCAAACTCCAAGGGAGAGCAAAGGAGGGAGAGTTCGATTGAGAGAGTTTCCAAAGAGGGCTGATCGATTTCTTCATCTTCTTCTTTTTTATTATATTCAATTCATGTTTGGGGATTATTCTTTGTATATCTTTCAAAACCCAGCCATGAATTGATGTGAATTGGCTTAGGTTATTTTGGGTTTGTTGTTGTGAGAAAAAATTGGATTTTGTTTAGGTAATAAGAGTTTGCACTTTCAATTCAAGGTTTACTCATTCTTGGTTTTTATTCTTGTTTGCGAATAAATTGGGAGAGGATCTCGTAATTCTATCTATTTATCTAATATCGGGCAAGTTAGATTCAAGAAACGAATGAGTATGGTATTTATTCAATCTATCGATGGTGAAGATTAATCCGGCTTATGAATAAGTTAAGGATTTCAATGGCTAAGAGGAGCGCAAGATTGGTTGTTGTTCACCCTTGATTCACGCAGGGATGCATTGTCAAGGCATGCACAACTAGCTAGAATTTCGACTTAGGGATAAGAAGAAACCATTGAAGAACGCTCTGTCGAACCTTGAAGTTACTGCCCAGCCACCCAAACAGTTGCCCAGCCAGTTCGATTAGTTGCCAAGGCAACCCAGCTGTGCAAGTTGCCACGAAAACTGAGTTGCCCTTGCACTCTTTTACCAAGATGATCCAATTGGCTATCACTCCTCAACTCACGATAACCTGGCCTATTCCCTCTCTTATTTGATTTCATCTATTCTTTTAGTTTATTGCTCTTAGTTTACTCGTTAATTAGAACCTCTATTATCAATTGTGTTTTTATTTTCACACTGCAGTAACTTAAGCAAAGTGGCCCAAACCAATCTATGTGGAGAGGATACTCGATACTTATCATATCACTTTATTACTTGCGATGTGTATTCTTGCACCGTTTGCGTAGCACTCAATACGCGCAACAGATCACTCTAGACTGCCCATTTTGGGTTTTCACCCTAGAGTTCATTTCCTTTTCTGGAACATGTTTCATTTGAAGGATTTGTTTCAAATTTTCCTTCGCATTTCTTATTTTTTTCTTTTTTCTCTTTTCCTTTTTTTCATTTTTTGTGTCCTTTTCATCTTCAGTTTAGGACATTCAACTCGATCTGGCATGTTTTTTCTTTGCCTGCAAATAGCTTTTTCATCCTCTTTGTCCCAGTGTGGGGAGTGATCCTTGGTTAGGGTTTAATCACAAGAAAAATATCAGGCTCAAAGGGGGACAACAATGGTTTTTTTCATTTTCTTATTCGTGAAGGGAAAAGAAGGAATGCCAAATGTCATTTCATACACAAACATCATCGAAGAGAAGCAGTCTTCAGTTGGTAGATGTTTTATAGTTATCACTTTATTCAAAGTCCTTAACAACAATGTATGAGAGGAAAAATACTCAAAATCTATGCATGGGATCTCCCCATTAATCCTAAACGCACTTTTCCCCTCTATCTCAGTATTAGATTCAAGAATCATTCATACAATCAATAATAAGGGCTCTTCCAAAAAGATGTATGTTTGAAGAGAAATGGATAAAAAATAAAAAGAAATAAAAATGAGAAATGTTTGCTAGTTGAGAAAAAAGATGCATATTTGAAACAAGTAGATTAATATAGAAGCCCTTACAAAAGATCCATAATGCTTGCGGGCAAAAGCAAAAGGGTTGGTTCTAAGTATGAACCCAACATCATCCAGGAAAATTAAGCATTATTCTATGAAGGCTAGGATGAACTCCAACCAAACTTGATTTGTCTTCTTCGTGACAAGATTCCATTGTCGGAGTAGTTCAGGTTATAGGCGCTCGCTATATTTTTCTTCCCCGAGTCTTCCACTTTTGATGGCCGCCAATATCAACTCTCCATTTATGACCATGTCTGCAAAACCTTCGGTGGCATGGTTTAACATATGGTCATAGAAGGACCATTTAAAGTATCCAAGAACATTAGAGTAACCTCATTTTCCAACAGCGGAGGTTGGACTTGGGTTGCTACATCTTGCAATCTCTGGGCATACTGGCGAAAGCTCTCGTCGAGCCTTTGTTTCCATACTTGGGACCGTATCTGTCATATGCTTGTAATGTTCGAGGAAAGCTCTCGACAGATCTCTCCAAGTTCGTATGTTGACCCGACTCAATTGGGTATACCATCAGGTAGTAGACCCCGATAAACTGTCCTGGAAATAGTGGATCAACAGTTTTTCATTTCCCAAGTCTGGTGACATTTTTCGGCAGTACGTGGTCAAGTGTGCCGAAGGGCAAGTGGTCCCGTCATACTTCTCAAAGTCGAGAGTTTTGAATTTTGGAGGAACCACCAAGTGAAACACTAGACTTATATCTCTAGCGTATTCGCCACCATAGACATTTCCTTCTTGTAGGGCTCTGGTGATCTCTTTGAGCCTATCAAAGTGATCTTCCAGTCTTTCATTCATTCTATCGGTTGACTTATTAAGAACCTTAATGCCTTGGTTTTCCCCATGGTTTATCCTAGACCTTGCTGGAATATGAGTTGAGGTTTCTGTATGGAACCTCCCCTTCGGTGGAAATGTCTGACTAGTCATCCCGGGATGAGGCTATGAAACATCAGTGACTTCAACCGTTTTTCCTCTTTCTGGGTCTTTGAAACCTAAGATAGCTGCTATCTGGCTGATAGTGTTTCTTTGGAGTCGTGCAATTTCTTCCTTAAATTTTTTCTCCATTTTAGCAAGTCTATCTTGGGTACCCTTGTGGTTTATTTCTAGAGTTGTCAATCTATCTTCCATGGCCATTGTTATGGACTGAGAACGAGTACCGTATTTGTGGGAAGTTTTTGCTATTTTGGAAATTTTGTCATGTGATTTATTTAAATTAGTTTCTTATCATGTGCGGATATATGCAGTGATCACAAAATAAATGCAAGCAACAATCAAAAAATGCAAATGCATGAATGTAAGCGAAGGGCCATCGATTCCATTAAGGTATTTCTTTAGAAGTAGCCTTCATTGGATGAAAAAGGATATATTCTACGAATATGTCTCAGTCTGAGCACTCAGTTCCTCTATTTCTTCAATCAGTCTTTGGAGCCTTGTTCCTTCCTCCCCTATCGGTCAAACATAGGGACAAAAAAAAGTAGCTTCAATTACTATCATCGTCACATGCTTAGCTATGTCTTCAATTTAGGTTATGATACTTTTTTCAGGCTTGTCTCGCTCTTGGATCCTTCTAACATTGCCTCTAAGTCGAGTAAACCAAAAATATCCCTTCATTGACATCTTCGAAGTAGTTGCATAGCGCTTGCACGATAAAGAGCATACCCTAACATTTCTGCCATGTGATCACCTGGAAAACCCTCATTGTCTGCCTCGGGCCGGTGATGTACATCCGCATCGTCTTCCTCTTTCTTTAAGTACCTTCTATCCATAGCGAAAGCTTTTTTTCTATTTGAGCAACGAGCTTTAGAATCGACCCCTTCTAGATATGAGATGTGATTGCAAGAAAAAATGTAAAACAAAATTAAGACAAAAAAGAATGGATTAGTATTCTTAGAAAACAAAAATAAAGCATAAAAGATCCTAAAAAAATTCATTGCACGAATAGTAACTGGACAGCTCATTCCAACACTTCTGGACATGTCTCCATGGACTGTTTCTATGAAATAATTTTGACCAGACTATAAGCCTGAGGTTTTCCACATGGCTCTATTGGGGTGGGCTTTCTAGATTCTCACACATGGTTTAGTTCTAGAAAGGTCCCTGAGCTATCCTCGTTGTCCCCTACTAAGGGTAGCAAGGCCCCTGATTCTCACCCATCATAGGTTTCGAACGAATCAAGTTCAACTCAGGAGGACCCATTTCCTATGTCTTCACGAAGGATCAGAATCCTTACGAAGACATAAGGCATATAGGTGCCGAAGGTACTTTCTAGGCTCATACGGAGAATCAATATTCTGACATGAGCAAAGCGTCTTCCCCTCACCTACACGATCGGGACGAAGCTCGGGCATAGAGCTTAACCAATTTTTTTTAAATGCGTAAAATAGAATCATATTTACAGATGGACAATTAAATTGAATTTTACATGAACATAGCAAATTCCGAGATAAAACAAAAATGTAATCGACTTGTGGCCCGACTCTCTTTTTTGTAAAAACAAAATGTCCCCAGCAGAGTTGCCAAGCTGTTGCAACCCTTTCGAGCTCGACATAAAAAAAACAAAATCACGGAGTCGCTACCAATCTTTTAAAAGGTGTGATTGGATCACCTAAAAAACAAGTTATTTTAATAAAACATTATATTTTATTAAAATAACAGTTTTGGTCTGCGAAAACAAAGAAACGAATTTGGGATTCGGTTACGCGCGGGGAAGGGTTAGCACCCCTACAGTGCCTAAAAATTAGTACCTAGCCGATTAAAAACGTTTTAATGTCAGAATTTGCAAGTTCATATAAGATTCAATTTATTTTTCCTTTTATGAATATGATCCTATTTTAACAGTCTTATTGTCCGGATGATGAACTTTAATCACCGCCAACACTCCTGGCGCTAACCCATCATCTCCTTTTGATAAGACACTGCACTAATTAGGTTTCACATTTTTAACAAATAACTAGAAAAATAATTGGTGTATTGAAGATTTTATTTATTCTATGTTAGTGATCATTAACCTAAGGAATGTCTAAGTAGGTTTTACCTATTAGGGTTCAAGTATGGTTAAGAGTGTTCTATTAATTTTAAAGTGAAAAGGAGTTTTTTATTCTTTTTTTAAAAGGCTCTAATTCAGCTAAGGCTCTAACACTAGAGGACCAAAACCTAGTGTTTATATAAACTAGAATTTTAATTAAAAACAAACAATTAACAAATTAAATTAACAAGATAAATATAAAAAGGTAAAATTCAATTTACAAAATCAAGTAAAAAATAGGAAAGAAAATTTGAAAAGGAAAAAAGAGAAGGACAAGGAATATTTAAGAAGGAAAAGGAAACTTAAATTAAAAGAGGCAGATAGGCGGAATTAAATTTTTAATTAAATTGGGCCTATGTTTTGGGTTAAATTAAAGGGTTTGGTAGTTAAAAAAATTAAAATCAATAAAGGAAAAGGAATTAATGGTTAGACTAAAAGTAAATAAAAATGATATATCATATTTAAAGAATATTTAAGAAGGTATTTTATGGAATAAAAATGTATGGATTCAAAATTAACCCACTTTATTTGAAATGGATATAAGGCTCAAAAACATCTTTTACCACGACTCTTTAAAAATTTGGATCAAACAACTTTTAGATAAAACAAATATGAGTTCATAGGGAAAAACAATGAATGAAGAACAAAGTGGTGCACCACCGTGCCGGTCGCCCTCCATCGGCGTCGGTCGTCGTCTCTGACGGTGGTACAGCAAAAAACCTTATTTTTTCTCGATTGGAACCCTCCAAAAATGTTTGATTATAAATCTTTCAAAACTAAAATGAAAAGTAAGATCTCTCTTTTTTATATTGAATTCGAAATAAGAATGATAACATAAAATATAAATGAAGCAAAAACAAAATACCAATTTGAAGAAATTCGCTTCTTGTATTTCCACCAGAAGTTCAATACAACTTAGGATCTTCTAAGGATTTTTTGATACAAAGTAAGAATGGTGCGATGAATTACAAGAATGAGAAAGGGATGGTGAATGAATTGTGAATGTGGTCCGTGTGTTTTACAAGTGATGGAGAGGGGTTTATATAGCATTTTCATCCCCCAAAAATACATGGAAATTCAATCCTAAAATCCCAAAAAATCAGGTGAAATTATGCCTAAAAATCTTGATTTAATTCCAACTTTCATTCTTCAATTGATTCTTGCTTGACTATACCATTTTCCTTTGTTAATTCAAATCTAAAAATATTTGAGACTGATTTATTCCCATTCAAATCAGCCCCCCTTATGTTCTTCTTTCTATTTTGGTTCAATCCTCCTGGAATAATGCAGTTCCCCTTTTACTTGATTCGGTCTAGCTTTCTTTCCTTATTTTTGCATTTTTAAGTTAAAAAATCAATGACAACAGGTTTATTCCTTAAATCTCATTTTGATTACTTTTTTTAGCGTTTGATTTTGATTTAATGTGTGTTTGCGTGTTTAGATTTGTAGAAAATACGATTTAGGGGAAAATGTTACCTCCGGTGACCAACGGCGATGGTCTGAACTTCTTCTCTAGCGAGCTCATCAGTTTCCAGGCGACCTTTCGGCTTTTTTGGGTAAGCTTCTCTTTCATCTCTTCAATAATTGCATAATTATTGCTCGAATTAAAATTATCCCCCACTAACTCTCTCTCCTCTATTTATGTTATTGCAGATGTTGACGTCAGTGGGACTCTTAATTCGTGTGAGGGTGAATTCGGCCAATGTGAGCTCGCTACGTGTCCATTCTTGGTGGGCCAAAAAAACACAGATGTGCTTGTTTTGGGATACTTTACCCGTTAGGCTTAGTTTTTAGACAGGAATGGTTTATACTTGGGCATGTTAGCATTTTGTGAGCTTTTTGATTGTATAAAAGGGTTTCATATATTTTAAATGGGTTTCTAATATATAATGGACACTTTGTATATGGACTAATTTTTACTCTATTTATTTATACATTTATTGTTTTATTTATTATTTATTTGGCTAAACTTATAGTGAATAATATATATACCCGGGCAAAATTAGGGTATTACACAAGCAAATTACACAATGGTTTAGAAATCTTAGCAAAATTATGAATAAACCTTCTGTAAAACCATACATATCCGAGAAAACTTCAGATCCCTTTGAATGGATTTAGTGGAGGCAATTTCTCTATCACGTCCACCTTGGCCTTGTCTACTTCGATTCCCTTAGATGAAATTTTGTGGCCGAGCACGATACCTTCATCCACCATAAAATGGCATTTTCCCAATTTAAAACTAGGTCAAATTCCTCACAGCATGCTAACACCTTCTCAAAATTGCTAATGAGTGTTTAAAAGTACTATTTTTATGACCCTTTTTACTCATATTATTGTTAGACTTAGGCTCATTTTAGTTGCATTATTAGGCATTCATGCATGTTTTAATGATTTCCTTCACTGTCATGCTTGATTTCATAATTTGATTAATTTTTGTGGGAAAAGGTAATGCAAATGTGTGTTTTTGTGTGTGCAGGATCTAATTGCCCAAGCAAGTAGGAAAATTGCCGAAGCAATTGAGGATAAGAAGAAGGAGAACTGCCGATTTGGATAGGAAGAATCCAATTAATTCGAGATAATTACTAGAAGCAAGGATAAATCCTAGAAGAATTGGAGTTCAAAAGGAGATTAAATTTCAAGAGTTTTAAGAGGAGTTTTTGGAGGAATAAAAATATAATAAAAAAATAGATTTATTTCTTTTATTCTATTTAATTCCAACTTAACTTCCTCCTCAAGAAAGACTTTGACCTAGCAATCTCCTATATAAAGAAGCCTTAGCCGCCTACTTGGAGGATAGTTCTACTAGAGAGAAAATTAGAGGGATGCTCAACATCATCTTCTTCTTCTTTATTGTTTCCATTCGATTCATGTTGGGGAATTTTTAACTTGTGTTTCTTTTGCACCCAGCCATGAACTAAACCTATTTGGCTTGGGTTATTGTGTTCTTGTGGTTGTGAAAATGTTTGGATTTGTTTATGTTTTTAATTTGCAATTCAATTTCAAAGTTTGTTTATTCTTGGTTCTTAATTCTGATTCCGAGTGAATTGGGAGAGGATCTCGTGAATTCATCCATTTATCTAATATTGGGAGAGTTAGATTCAAGAAACGAATGAGCGTGGTCTTTATTCAATCAATTGATGGTGAATACTAATTCGACTTAGGGATAAACTGCAAATTTTAACGGCTAAAAGGAGTGCAAGATCGGTTGTTGTCCACCCTTGGTTAACGCAGGGATGTATTATCAAGGCATGCACTATTAATAGTGTTTTGAGTTAGGGATAACGAGAAGCCATTGAAGAATGCTTCGCCGAACTTTGAAGATAGTCGCCCAATTGCCCAAGCAATCGCAGAATTGCCTAGGCAATCCGATTGGATCTAATTGACGAAGCGGTTGAGCTACTCCTAAAATTAATTACCACGACATCCCATTCAATTATCACACCACAACTCACGATAACTCGGCCTACTATCTATTATTCGATTACATTCTTTCTTTTATTTAATTGCTCTTTTATTTTACTTGTTAATTAGAACTCATACAATCACCAATTTGTGTTTTTACTTTCAGTGCGAGAAGTTAGATTTCTGAAGTAGCACCAATCCCCGTGGAGACGATATCTATTCTATACTATAACTTGCGATGTGTACACTTGCACCAATTGCGAAGCACTCAATACGTGCAACAAGTTTTTCCACCAGCAAGCGAGGAGATTGCAAACGTTCAAGCTACACCACCAGCCACCCGAATCCAACCACCGTGCTACGGAAAAAGAATCAAGCAAACGACCCAAAAAAAACTCATCATTCAAGGTGACGACCTTTCCGACTAACTCATTTGCATTTTATTTTAATTTTTTACATGCATTGGGGATAATGCTTCTCTAGAGTTTGGGGGGTGTTTGTTTTTAGTTAATTTCATCTTTAGTTGCATTCATCTTCAGTGATCACATATAAGGTTCGAATTCTTGAAGAAGAATCAAGCTTTTCCGATGCATTTAGAATCAATTCGAGCTTGAAATTTCTCCATTAACGGTATAATTTTCTTTCCTTTGTACTCTTTTAATTCGATTTTTCTGGTTAATTTCTTGTTTGTTTGTTTTGTTCATATTTTTAGGTTACAATTTGGTGTTGGAAATTAAATTTTGTGCTTGATAAATTTTCTTTTTATTGTTTGGTCAATCTTTTGATAATAATCCAAAAAACATAATAATAAAATTTGTTTTGTAAACTTGGTTTGATCCATCTCGTTCCAAAAATAAAGTGTTTTTTAATAAGTTTTAAAAAAATTAAAATAGGGGTGTTTCTTTAAAACCTAAATATATAAGATTTAATTTTTGAAAAAATAAAAAGCTTCCAAAAAGATTTTTTTCACAAATAGATATACCTTCAATAAAAATACCTAATGGAGGGATCCGACAAATGAAGGTTTTAAGAAATATTTTTTTAAATAATAAAAACAATAAAAGGCTTGAAAAGTTGACAAAAGTAAAAAAACATAAAGATTTTGAAAATAAAAAGATTTTAAAAAATCAAAGAATCAAAAATAAAAGGGCTTTAAAACATAAAGATTTTGGAAATAAAAAAATTAAAAAAAAATCAAAGAATCAAAAATAAAAGGGCTTTAAAACATTTTGGAAATAAAGGGTCTTAAAAAAACTCAAGAAAATGAAATAAAAAAGGTTTATTAAAAAACATAAAAACTTTTCAAATATTAAAAAATAATTAAAGTTTTTTTAAAAAAACCTTAAAACACTTCAATTAAAATAATAAAAGAATAAAAATGTCTTTAAAGCACGAAAACAAAGAAAGTTTTTTTTAGTGATAAAAATTTCCTTAAAATTGATCCAAATTTAAAGCTTTGAATTTTCTTGTTTTGATAGCCTTTAGTGATAGGTTGAACTTTAGGATTAGGGTCTTTGAACTTAAATTAGAAACTTATTCGCTTAAAAACTTTCTTCACCTTTTTGAAATAAAACACACTTTAAATACCATAACTTTGACAAATAAAATGAATTTAGATATTCCTTAGGATTTAAACACTAAACTTTAAAAAAATGACAACTCACCTAATCCTTTCTTTGGTTTGTTAAAAAGAGAAAACTAAATCAATGCGGTGTCTTACCAAAAGGAAATGACGGGTTAACGCCATGAGTGTTGGCGGTGATTGAAGTTCATTTTTCGGGTATGAAGGCCGTTAAAATAGACTTATATTCATAAAAAAGACGAATAAATTAAACCCTTGTGAAATTGCAAATTCCAATTTTGAAAACACTTTTTGAAATCAATAAGGTATCAATTTTTGGGCGTTGTGGGGGTGTTAATCCTTCCCCACACGTAACCGACCCCGAACCTGTTTTCTGATTTTCAAAGACTAAAAACGTTATTTTAATAAATGAATTGTTTTATTAAAATAGCCATGTTTTTCAAAGTGACCCAATCACACTTTTTTAAAAGATTGGTGGCGACTCCGTGATTTAAAGTTTTCCAAAATGTCGGGCTCGAAAGGGTTGCGACAGCTTGGCGACTCCGCTGGGGACTATTTGTTTTAAAAAAAACAAAAAGGGTCAGGCCACGAATTGATTTCAAAAAATGTTTTTTTTCTTTTCTTTAAAAAAAACAAGGAATTTGCAAGTTTACAAGGGGTTTAATTTATTTGTCCATTTAATTGAATATAGTTCTATTTTACGCATTTAAAAGGTTTGAAAACTCTACACCTGAGCTTGTCTCGTTCGTTTAAGTGAAGGGAACATGTTTTGCTCATGTCAGAATATTGATTCTCTATATGAGCCTAGCAAGTACCTTCCAGACTCATTCCCTTTGTCTTCGTAAGAATGTTGATTCTTTGAGAAGGCATCGGTATTGAGTCATCCTGAGTTGAACTTGGTTCGTTCGAAACCTATAATGGGTGAGAACCAAGGTCTTTGCTACCCTTAGTAGGGGACATCAAGGACAATTCGGGTACCATATTAGAACTAAACCAAGTTTGAGAATCTAGAGCCTACCCCAATAGAGCCATGCGGAAAACCTAGGGTTTTAGTTTTAAGCCAAAATTATTTCACAAAGGTAATCCGTGGAGACATGTCCTGGAGTGTTGGAATGGCTGCCCAGAATTATTTATGCATTGAAATTGTTTTGGATTTCTTTTGTTGTCTTGTTCCTAATCCTTGTTTTTTTCCTTGCCTTGTTGTTTTTCATATTCATTCGTCATGTCATATTCAGAAGGGGTTGATTCTCAAAAATAACTTTTTGCTCAAATAAAAAACTCTTGTCGAAGGCTCCTAAAGAGTGAAGATGAGAATGCCAAAGTGTGTCATTGGTCTGAGGTCAATCAACGAATGTTCGGAGATAGCCTCACTGTTGATCATGAGATAGAAACTTCATATTATGCTCACGTCAGTATCAAACAGAACAACATGCAGGAGCTGCGTGAGATTTTGGACCGTTTCGACTACAAGACCAAGCAATTATTCCATGAAACTTACGGTGACATAACATATATCTTATATGTGAAGGTGGATGAACCGTTTCTAAAAGTCTTGATCTAGTTTTGGAACCCAGGATATTGTTGTTTCACTTTTAACAAGGAGGATATGATGCCCACATTCGAGGAGTACTTGGCCCTGTTTAACCTGCCTAATGTAAAGAAGAGCTGTGTATATGTTAAGCCCCTTAAGAACAAAAACCCACATTTGAGACTTATGTATTTGCTAGAATGAGTGATGAATGGGTCGAGGGGCTGATACAGAAGAGAGGAGGAAGTTTTAACTTTCCTTGGTCAAGTATCTGAAACATTATCTCAGTGCATCCAGATAGAGCAAAGAGGATAGATCTTTTGGCTATCGCAATTTACGGTTTGGTTATTTTCCCAAAGGTGTTGGGAAACATTGATGTGGCCTTGCTGGATTTCTTAGAACAGTTGAAGAGGGGAGTTAATTTAGTCCCTACAGTGTTAGCTGAAACTTTCATTTCTTTAAATGCATGCTGGAAGATAGAGGCTGTGCGCTTCGGAGGATGTGCTCCTTTGCTCCAGGTCTGGGCCCTTAGCCATTTTTGAGAGTGTCCAACTTTGACTCTATCAAACGTGTTCTCCCCAAATTTCTCTCATCTTCGAGAATTTCTAGCAAAAGATTGGCCGGTCGTTAAGAGAAGTAAATGGGTAGAAATCTTCAAAGATCGATGTGACCAAGACATCATATGGAGGGTTCCGTGGATGGGTCATGCTAAAGTTCTGTACAAGTGTGGAGATTACAACTACCTTATGCTATTAGGTTTATGATGAGGAATTGGGTGTGCTCCTTTGTTGGTGGATGGTTCCGTGGATGGGTCATGCTAAAGTTCTGTACAAGTGTGGAGATTACAACTACCTTATGCTATTAGGTTTATGGGGAGGAATTGGGTGTGCTCCTTTGTTGGTCTCGAGACATTACGGATCCTTAGTACATCAGAGTTCAAATTTCAGGGATAGTACAAATAGAAGATATAGAAATTTAGTGACTCCTGGAACAGCTGCTATGTCATGAACATAGAGTTTGATAGCCACTGCATTTTCACTTCGGAATATGACATTTGGAGGCACACAAGAATGAATGACAAGATCATGCCATCAACCCATGGACCGACCAAGACTCTGGAGGAACATTTAAAGGTTGTCCCCACTGAAGCTGAAATCCTGAGAGAAGAACTTAGAAGGGCCAAGCTGGAGATAGAAGCTTTGCGAGAACAAAACCGGCAAGACAAATGCGAATCCAATCTTGATGTGGAGAAGCATAAATGAGAGGTTAATCAAGTGACAAAGTTGCATGTAGACTTGAAGAAGAAGTTTGAGATCCAGAGAGTGGATTTTCTCAAGTTCCAGCAACAGTCTGATATGCTGATCTTCGGAAGAGTCCGAAGCAATGGAAGCTAGAAATGGAGCAAGCTGTGAAGAAAGAGAACGAACACATCAGTTGTGAGATTGAAAACTCCGACAGGTCTTAGAGAAGAACTTATAAGCATAAAGGGGAGAAGAACTTAGAAGGGCCAAGCTGAAATCCTGAGAGAAGAACTTAGAAGTGCCAAGCTAGAGATAGAAGCTTTGCGAGAACAAAACCGCCAGGACAAATACGAATCCAATCTTGACGTGGAGAAGCATAAAGGGGAGGTTAATCGAGTGACAAAGTTGTATGTAGACTTGAAGAAGAAGTTTGAGATCCAGAGAGTGGATTTTCTCAAGTTCCAAACAACAGTCCGAAATGCTGATCTTCGGAAGAGCTCGGAGCAGTGGAAGCTAGAAATGGAGCAAGCTGTGAAGAAAGAGAAAGAACGCAGCAGACGTGAGATTGAAAAACTCTGGCAGGCCTTGGATGAGGAGAGAAAGAAAGAGGAACAAGCTACAAAGAAGGAAAAGGGTAAACGGGTCCGTGAGAATGAGCAAGAAAATATGACTGCATCAAAGCGGAAGGCTCATGACAACAAGGTCCGTTTGTTGGAACTATAGTTGGCATATGATAAGACCAGTGAGTAGTTAAAACAGAGCCAGGCTATGGTTGCAAAGCTACAAGCTCAAGTGGCAAATTTGAACCACACTCTCCACAAGTTACAGAATGATCAAACTTATACCGAGCTCCAAGCTAGCTTAAATGAAAATGAAGCTTTGAAAGAACAAGTGGACAAAATGGAGGGCATCACCCAAGAATATAGAACCAAGATCTTGGTACTTGAAGACGCCATCGATGGAGGAAATGATTACTGGTTCACGCATCTCAGAGACAATACTAGAAGATTCAAGGAAATAGATGAGTTCGACAAGACTGTAATGCACCAGGTTCAGGATGTAGCTCGACATGCGAGGATGTTAGCCACAGAAGCTGTTGCCCTTCGCCAATATATTAAGCCAGTAGGAGAGATTGGACCTAGACTTATGTGGTTGGTTGAAGAAATCAAGGAGTTAGGAGTCCGAGCTGAGATGTATTTATGATTTTAAACTTCTTGTAATAAATGACCTTTTCGAATTCAATAAATAGTTGTTTTTTATGAGTAAGTTATCTTATGAAATTAATGGCCCTTCGATTGCATTCATGCATTTGCACTGTTTCTTTACTTGCTTGTGTTGTTTATTTTTTGTGAAATTCAATTTATCATTTATGCATACATTCATACATGACAAAAACTAATCAAAGATAAAAACACGACATAATTTCCAAAATAGCTAAAATAACCCATAAGTATGGTACGTGAGCCCAGACCAGAGCCATAAACACTGAAGATAGATTGACAACCATTGAAACAAACCAGAAGAGCACTCAAGATAAGCTTGAGAATATGGAAAATGATTTGAAGAAAGAAATGGAGCTAACAAATCGAAAAACCATCAGATCAATTGCAACTATGTTTGGATTTAAGGATCCAGATACGTTAGAAGGTGGTGAAAAAGTGAACCTGCTGCCCAAGTTCCAGGGGATGGCCTTTGCCCATCATAAAGAAGTTGCCTCATCCAAGGTGAAGATTTCACCTTACCTTGCTGAATCCTCTGTCCGTAATGAAGTGAAGGCAAATTTTGAAGAAATTCACGAGGTACCTGACCTCGATGAAATTGCTGATAAAGCCAAGAATGAGAAGAAATGGGAAGATCGTTACAAAAAGATTGAGGAAATGATTAAATCATCCCAAGAATGGAATACTCATGGCAATATGGAGGCCAAAGACATGAGTTTGGTGACTGATCTTATAGTTCCTCCGAAGTTTAAACTCCCTGATTTTGAAAAATATAATGGAACTACTTGCCCGTCAGCATATCTGACCATGTACTGCAAGAGGATGGCAACATATTTAGATAATGAGAAATTACTTATTCACTGTTTTCAGGATAACTTAGTGGGGTTAGCATCTCGCTGCTACACACAATTGAGCCAGGTTAATATTCGGTCGCAGAAAGATTTGTCAAGGGCATTTAGCGAGCAGTACAAGCAAGTTAGTGATATGGTTCCAAACCGTCTAGTCCTTCAAGGGATGGAACAGAAGCATCATGAAAGTTTACGGCAGTATGTGCAAAGGTGGAGGGACGTGGCTGCTCAAGTACAACCACCATTGTTTGAAAGTGAAATCACCCCAATGTTCGTGGAGATGCTGAAAGGATCTTTTTATGATCTCATGATTAATCATGCAACCAAAAGCTTCGCAGAAATGTTGATAAGTGGGGAGCTAATTTTGGCGGCTGTAAAAAGCGGAAGGTTAGACGAAGGAGAAACCAAGAAACAATATAGGAAGAAAGACAATGAGGTCAACGCAACCAATATTTACAACCCTAATTACTCAAAGGGTGTGGTTTTTAGCAAGTCAAGTGTCATGACCACAACACTTGCTGCCACAAGTGCACCCAAGGAAGAACGAAGATATCAGGGAAGCTCGAAGCCATACTTCTCGCCTATCCTAATGACATATGCAGAATTATTCGAGGAATTAATCAAGACTCAAATGGTGCTACCAAGAAATGTCCCGCCTTTTTCGCCCCCTATACCCACTGTGGTATGATGAGAAAGCACAGATCATGCAGGAATCTGGGGACACACCATTAAGAACTGCACTGCGTTCAAAATGGTGGTGGAGGACCTGAAGAAATCTGGCATGTTATCATTCGATACCTCGGAAGAGAAGGAAAACCCTCTGCCAAATCACCAGAAGACAGGAGTGAACGCAGTCATGGAAGATGAGGACCGAGTAATTAGGGGAGATGTTGCTGAGGTAAAAGCATCCATGAGGTGGGTATGGACTCAGTTGGTTGTAGCCGGAATACTGGAAAGAGAAGTTGAGAAGATGACCGTAGGAAATGGGATGTATTGTGAGTACCACAAGGAAGAAGAACATTGGATTGAGTGATGCCAGGAGTTTAGGCAACTGGTCCAAGAAAAAATAAACAACAAAGAAATTGAATTTTTCAGGAAGAAAAGCGAGAAGTATGTGATGGATGTGTATGCATCAGAGGAGTCGTCCTCTAAGAAATACACTAGAATGAAGCCCTTAGTGATCAAATCCAAGACAAAGATCAATGAAACTACTAGGGGCGTAACCCGAAGACTGATTATCAAGGCGCCTGTCACTTTCCCTTGTAGGGATAGCAAGCAAGTTCCTTGGAGCTATGCATGCACAGTAGCAAGCCCATGAGGCATGTCGGCTGAAGAAGAGAAAGTAGAAGAACTTGTCAATGAAGTAAGCCATTTTTCAAAAAGTGGAAGGCTCTATTCCCCATCGACGGTAGAGGACAGAGATGCGGCGTAGAGAAAAGCTGTTAGCAAGCTAAACATAGAAGGGGAAAAAGATTCATTTCTTAAAACCTTCATTTGTCGAAACTTTCCATTAGGTACTTTTATTGAAGGTACATCTATTTGCGAAAAAAAAATCTTTTTGGAAGCTTTTTATTTTTTTCAAAAATTAAATCTTATATATTTTACGTTTTAAAGAAACACCCCTATTTTAATTTTTTTTAAATTATTAAACAACAACACTTTTTATTTTTGGAACGAATTTTATTATTATGTTTTTTGGATTATTATCAAAAGATCAACCAAACAATAAGAAGAAAAATTATCAAGCACAAAATTTAATTTCCAACACCAAATTGTAACCTAAAAATATGAACAAAACAAACAAACAAGAAATTGACCAGAAAAATCGAATTAAAAGAGTACAAAGGAAAGAAAATTATACCGTTAATGGAGAAATTTCAAGCTCGAACTGATTCCAAATGCCACCGGAAAAGCTTGGTTCTTCTTCAAGAATTCGAACCGAAGCTACTCCCAATTCGAACTAACTCCAGCAATTTTCCACAATTTTTAGAGTTTTTTGGATGATTTTCGGATGAATTTTCAGTGTATTTTCAACAAAGCAAACGGGACTATTTATAGGGTTTTAGGGGATTGGGATTTAATGCAAATTGGGGACAAAATCCCCATTTTCATCCCTAAAAATCATCCCTCCAGATAAGAAACGTTCTAAATTATTGAAAACTAGCGGAATTTCATCCAATTTGGCTCTAAATTAAATTAGGGTTCGAACCCTTTTCCTCCGAATTGACGAGCTACAGGCGACGGCAAGGGACGGGGTCGGCGGTAACGAATTCGGTCGGCCGAGATGAGTGGACCGGCACCGACTTCATCAGCCGCCGTGGTCTAAGAACGGCGAGGGATGGACCGGCAGCAGCTCAGCCACCATTTTGAATTGAGGTTTGGGGGAGAGGATCTCGCGCGCATGCAGCGCACGTGCTGTCGTGTGGCGGCGAGATCTACCCCTTTTCCCCATTTTTTTGATATTCGATCCATACCCTTGATTATTGCAACCCTAGATCTAACGGTCTCGAATAAACCTGAAAAAAATAACAAATGGGTTAGTTTGGGCCTCTCTAAAAAATAAAATGGGTTCCCTTATTATGTTTTGGGGTGGTTTTTTATTGTATCATATATTAAAATAAGTTGGCTTATTATTAGTGGACACTTTATTTAATTCAAATGGACTCATTTTATTATTTTTTTGCATTTTATTTTTTGGCTTTAACTATAATAATAATAATAATAATAATAATAATAATAAAAGGTAAAAAACTAGTGACAACACTGTCACAATACACGAAACTTAAAATCGAAAATGTTATATTTTTTGATAACATTTTAGGTTGGTGTCTCGCAACAGTATCGATATTTAGAGACAAGTTTCGATACTTATAAAAACCTAAAATGTTCTCAAAAGCGATAAGCATCGATACTCGAAGCTAAGTTTCGATACTTAACCCCTAACCTAAAATATTATAAAAAATATAACATTTTCAATTTTAAGTTTCGTTTCTTGTGACATTTTTAGTTAATGGCGCATCATAGTAAATTTCATAAATTTTTAATAATGAGTTACGAGGTGAATGAATTTGTAACATTATCCTTGAGTTTTGAACCTGGTGGATGAAAAATGAGATATTACACAAGAATGGCGAATGTAAAGCTGAGTTTTAATCGACCAGAGCATTAGATTTAGAGGTACTTAGAGGAGGGATTTAAATAGCGGTCGCTATTGCGATTGTTATTTAATGATTTTGGTACTGTTTAAAACTGTGATGCCTGCAACTGCTATGTTTGCAATAGCATATGTTTTTTAAAAAATTCACGACTGCGATAGCCGCAATAATCACAATAACAACCGTGATAAATATAACGCGACCGAAAACATGATCTCAACTACAATTTAAATCCTTATTTCTAGTAAAGAAGATGGAAGCCTGAAGGCGGTGTCGATCGGCAAAGCCTTGTTTCTTTTGGAGACATCTCTCGGAGAAGAAAATGTTAGAGAATTGCCTTTGCTGTCGTTTTTGGCTTTGATTGCCTTCTACCGTGGCTTTAAAAAAGTGAGAGGTAGGGAATATGAAGTGGCAAGCAATGGGGGCAAATAGTAAAGAATGTTAACATGTAATATTTGGTAAAAAAGTTAACAAATTAGCATATAAACTTGATGGTTAGGTGTTTTTCTTTCCACCTACCAGGCTTGGGTTCCATTCCCACCGATTATAATTTGTTGATCTCACGTTAGCATTTTCATACATATGATATTATCACGTCAACAAATCATTGGATTGTGTTGACTATTAGTTAACTAACGGTTTTTACTTATCGAGAGTAAATTTTGAACGGAAACAAAATATTACGGGTTGGTCTGCACCAAAAAAGAATAAAGGCTAAAATGACACAAAAGGTCAAATGTTGGGTTACTTTTGACTATATACTTTTATCTTATTGCTTTTTGTTTTAAAATTATATGTCTTAAAAAAATTTAATCATTTTTCTTGTTGGGTCACTAGAGCGACCCGAATGTGGTATCACAGATCTATTAGATTTTTAGGTCGAATTTCGGATGTTAGAATTTTCTTTTTTACTTTTTCTTGATACTACAAGTTGATTTAGTGGGATGAGACGCTAGGTTCTTTAAACAATACCGAAATTTTAAATTTTAGTGTTGTGAATAGAGCCAAATAGATTGAGAAAATTATTCCATAATTAGCTTGATAGCTTTATAAATGATTTTGATATGACATATACTTAAAAAGAATTATTTTGTGAGAACAACTCTTTCCACTACTTTCATTCTCTTTGAGTTAGTTATTTTCATACATCATTTTTGATTGCTTCTTCTTCACAAGTGTCTTTTTTGCCAACGGCTTTCATGTTGTCGACTGATTTTTAATTTCTAAGTTGATTGTATAAAAATAGGTCTCATCTTTTTATGAGTGCCCGTGTGTTTTTTTTTTTGTTTTCTTTGGTTTTTTGTGTTTTGCTTTGCTAGAAACTATATATATATTATAGGAGGCTTTTATGTCAATCTTTTCATCTGCTTTTATGGCAGTTTCTTCGTCTGTTCGTGTGACACATTGTCTGTCTTTTTAATAGTTTCTCATATGAGATGATCGGTGGTCTCTTCAGATTTTGATGCCTTTTGTGGTTATTTGCCGAAGTGTCATGATTTTGCAGTGAAAAGTATTGTGTAATTACTAAATCTCTTTAATAAGGCACACACCGTGTACACATAGTGTTCGAACTCGGGTCACCTGGATAAAATACGTCATCCTTTACCACTAGAATCACTCCACGGATTCAGTTTTGAACCAATTCCCCCCCAAAAAAAAACACTAACTAATTTTCTCAATAAAATTCAAATAATATCCAAGTATTTTGGCTCTTGTACACTTAAAACATCTTTAAAAATTCAAAAACTTGTTTAATTTTAAATATATTATAGCAAAGTTTCAAAATTACTTCTTGTGTAAGTTTTGAAACTGTGAGTTGCAATGAACATTAAATGCTGAGATTTACGATTTCCAAAGGTTCCAAAACCCCTACATCATATCCAAACAACTAGAAAAATCATTATAAAATATAAAATAGACCGCAAAATAGTTGAAGATCATCAAGTGAGCCTTTATCAGCATCAAAGTGTAAAAACTTCTTATTGTTCTTGAATGTTTTTACCTTTCTTATTTGAATATCAGCTTTGCTCTTTGATTACATTTTATTTTTTAGTGTTTTTAGGTGTGAACTAAATTTGAGAAAACACATTTATCTTGTCAGGATATTCATAGTTTGTAAACTTTTATTTTGGCATACATTTATAATCCATGTTTAGGGTTTTGGTATCTTGAATGTACTCTAGCATATCTACTTTCGTTGTTTTCTTCAAGGTGTACATTTTCTTGCTTGTTTTATCCTCCCCCTTCTTAGCATGTTAGCGTTTTTGGTTTGTAACGACCCGAATATCGGGTTAGCAAATCAGGTCTTGGACCCGAGCTTTGGGCCATGTGAAAAAGAAATGAGGATGAAGATAGTTTTAATTAAAGGGGGAGGGAAAATCATATTTTTATCTTTCCCCTTTCTCTCATCTTTTCTAACTTTGTCTATCTTTTTTTCTCTCTCTTTTCCTATCCTTCATCCACATCCAACTTCGATATACGAAGATCTGGCCGTCCGTCCGTTATTGACACTTTCACTACAATTGTGTTCATCTCGTCGAGACGGGTTCACTAGTACCAGTGGCGTCACCATTAGAGCCGTCGTCCGAGTGGTGAGAGAGAGAAGATGTTTTGAGTTTTCTAGTTGAGGAGGTTAGAGTGCTCAAATCGAGAAACAGAGGCTACCACCATGATTAGAGGTCAAAGAACAGTTGATCTGGGCATCGACCGCCACCATCCGGCCACCAAAAGTCGCCGCACGCGCTGCCCTTGCGCGTAGGCGATGTCCAACCATGTATGTGTAGCGAAGGCACGCTAATAAAAAAACGATGATTTTTGAAAGGTGTTTGTGATATTTAAAAAATATTTATTCCGCAGAGTTTACAAAAAAACCTCATAAAAATGGAGTCGCCACCGGCCACTTAGGTAGGCCGGACACCACAAAACCAGAGATTCAAAAAGACAGGGTTCGGGAGTCGGTTACGGATGGGGAAGGATTAGCACCCCCACACCGCCCAAAAAATTGGTACTTTAATAATTACCGCTTTATTAATATTGGATTTTCCGGATTAAAGTGACGATTATTTTAAATTTCGGTCATAATTGCGAATATATTTTAAGGGTCCCGTTATCCGAGAATAAACGCCAACCACTATCACTACGCTTGATATCGCCCCCGTTTACGCTCGGATAAAAGGACACCGCATTAACAATTTATATCTCGATATGCAATCTTAATGGCAAAAATATAAAACATGGTAAAATGTTTAAATACAATAAATATTGACATAATGTAAATACTAATCTAACATAAAATGTTTAAACTAAAACATACATATATACATATTAATCTAACTCATAAATAAAAATATATCTAGCATAAACAAAATACTAATATTCATAAATATTAATCTAACACATAAATAAAAACAAACTCAACATAAATAAAATACTATTCTAAAACATACATAAATAAATATTAATCTAACTCATAAATAAAAACATATCTAACATAAATAAAATATTAATATACATCACAAATTTAAAATATATTAAATATTAATCTAAAACATAAATATACAAAATAAAAAATAAGACTAAAATTTTAAGATAACTGATACTTCATTAAATTATAAAAATTACAACACTAATAAAAAGGGAAGAAAATATACCTAACTAGGAGCTCGAACGACGAACTCCGCCGAGATCTACCGCGACCCCTCCAAAAATTTAACTAGATCGGACCTAAAATAGGACCCCGATCGAATCGGTTAGGACCGAGAATATTACCCCGGTCCTGGGCTAGCCGAATTGGCCTGCCCTTGCCGACTCCAATTGTTGCAATTGCAAGAGCAATTGCAATTGCCAAAATTTCTCTTCAATTGGCGTGTCTTTCTCTTCAATTGGGGTGCCTATTTATAGGCAAATGTGATGGAAAATGGGTGACGTGGAGCACCCTGCTCCACGCAAATTTCCCTTCTTTTTTTTTTTGATTTGATTTTTTTTTATTAATTATTATTATTTATTTTTTTTGATTTTTTTTTTACTTTTTTATATATATAATTTTACTATAATAACACTAATAACACTAAAACCCGGTCAAAAATGAGTGATTACAGTTGCCCCTCTTTGCTTGTTCTTGTGAAACGAGGACAAAGCAAAGATCAAAAGCACTCATTTTATCAGACTTCCCTGTTTGTAGCCTTGGAAAAATGAATTCTTTTGGACATCTCCGCTCTTCCTTGGCTGAATCTTCGGGCTCGTAAGTTCTTCCTATATATAGAGCTTCGTCACCTTCCGATCTTGGAGTTTTATCAGACTTCCCTGTTTGGTTTGTAGCCTTGGAAAAGCGAATTTTTTTGGACATCTCCGCTCTTCCTTGGTTGATTCCTCAGGCTCGTAAGTTCTTCTTATATAGAACTTCATCACCTTCCGATCTTGGAGCTACAGCTCTTTTCGACCCCGTAACCCTTCGCTCTCATTGTAGCTTTGGAAAACGAATTCTTTTGGACATCTCCGTTCTTCCTTGGCTGAATCTTCGGCTCGTAAGTTCTTCCTATATAGAGCTTCGTCACCTTCCGACCTTGGAGCTACAGGCTCTTTTCGACCACGTAACCCTTCGCTCTCATTGTAGCTTTGGAAAACGAATTCTTTTGGACATCTCCGTTCTTCCTTGGCTGAATCTTCAGGCTCGTAAGTTCTTCCTATATAGAGCTTCGTCACCTTCCGACCTTGGAGCTACAGGCTCTTTTCGTCACAGAACCCTTCGCTCTCATTGTAGCTTTGGAAAACGAATTCTTTTGGACATCTCCGTTCTTCCTTGGCTGAATCTTCAGGCTCGTAAGTTCTTCCTATATAGAGCTTCGTCACCTTCCGACCTTGGAGCTACAGGCTCTTTTTCGACACGTAACCCTTCGCTCTCATTGTAGCTTTGGAAAACGAATTCTTTTGGACATCTCCGTTCTTCCTTGGCTGAATCTTCAGGCTTGTAAGTTCTTCCTATATAGAGCTTCGTCACCTTCCGACCTTGGAGCTACAGTGCGCTTTTCGACACGTAACCCTTCGCTCTCATTGTAGCTTTGGAAAACGAATTCTTTTGGACATCTTCGTTCTTCCTTGGCTGAATCTTCAGGCATGTAAGTTCTTCCGATATAGAACTCTTGACGTCTGAGTCTCGAGCTACGTTTCTTTTCGACCTACGTAACCCTTCACCCTAAGACAATGAAGCTCTGAGTCTTTCCTATATAAGACTCTTTGCTTTTGACACAACAGTTTCCTATATAACCCTGTGTCATAGGTGAATTGCTTTGACCGGGAGTTCTTCATATATAGAATCATGAGTCTTCACCTTGGAGCCATCAGTTCCTCCTATATAGAACTTTTTGGCGTCTAGAATCTCGTGAGCTACAGGTTCTTTTTTTCGACACGTAACCCTTCGCCCTAAGACAATGGAGCTCTGAGTCTTTCCTATATAAGACTCTTTGCTTTCGACACAACAGTTTCCTATATAACCCTGTGTCAAGGGTGAATTTCTTTGACCAGAGTTCTTCCTATATAGAATCATGAGTCTTCACCCCGAGCCGTCACCCTTCCTATATAGAACTTTCAGCTTCCGAAGCCTCGGAGAGGAGGGTTCTTCCTATATAGAACCTCTATCCAGGGCTTGAAAACATGTGCCTTTATGTAAAAACATTGTCTCCTCATTTGGGATTCACATCGTGATGACCCTTGATGTCTTTTTGGATCTGCAAATACCTGAGATGAAAACAAAATGCTATGACAAATGAATGAATTGACATGCTCCTAATCCTAGTGATGTCTGACTATTCATGATGCATGAGCTTCAATATCTTGGTGGGTTTGTTTTGGTCCTTTTTGACGTTCACTTTCTCCTTTCTTACGGGCATCGATACCCCGCTTCACTGCCAAGTTCAACCATCTCGACCTTTCTTTTTTCCTCCAATTATGATTTGGAATTTTAAAGCGCCTTTTCGGGTTTTCACTTTAAAGAGATTTTTTTTCTGATATAGTATTTCTTGACGGCATCAGAATTTATGGGATTTTTCAGCTCATCCCCGTCCATTTCTGTTAGGATCAGGGCTCCTCCTGAGAAGGCCTTTTTTATGACGTATGGTCCTTCCCAGTTGGGCATCCATTTTCCTCGAGAATCTTTCTGGATAGGAGGATTCTTTTGAGTACCAGATCCCCTTCTTTGAATTCTCTTGGGCGCACCTTTTTGTTGTAAGCCTGCACCATCCACTTTTGGTACATCTGACCATGACAAATGGCTTTTAGTCTTTTTTCGTCAATGAGATTTAGTTGGTCGAGTCTGGCCTGTACCCATTCAGCTTCTTCCAGTTTTACTTCGTTTAAGACCCGGAGGGACGAAATCTCTACCTCAATTGAGAGTACTGCTTCGGTACCATACACCAAGGAGTAAGGCGTTGCCCCCGTTGATGTGCGGATGGACGTTCTATAGGCGAAAAGGGCAAAAGGCAACTTCTCATGCCAATCCTTGTAGGTATCCGTAGTCTTCGCTATGATTTTCTTTATATTTTTGTTTGCTGCTTCCACTGCTCCATTCATTTTAGGATGATAGACTGTGGAATTATGGTGTGTTATTTTGAATTGAATGCACACGTCCTTTATCATTTTGTTTTTCAGATTGGAAGCATTATCGGTGATGATCCTCTCTGGCAATCCGTATCGACAAATAATTTCCTTCTTTAAGAACTTACAAACTGTAGTCCCGTGATATTGGCGTAAGATGCTGCCTCTACCCATTTAGTGAAGTAGTCTATGGTGACCAAAATGAATCGGTGCCCATTGGAAGCTTTCGGATGGATCGCCGATAACGCCCATGCCCCATGCTTTGCGAAAGGCCACGGAGAATTCATGGTGTGTAGAGGCGATGGGGTGCATGAATTTTGTCAGTAAATTTGACATTTGAGGCATTTCTGGCGTAATCGATGCAATCTCCCTCCATGGTCAACCGAAATAACCGTATCTCATAATTTTTCGGGCTATAGACAACCCGTTGGCGTCGTTCCACGATCCGTCATGTACTTCGGCTAAGATTTCCTTCGCCTCCCGGGCATCCACACATCTCAAAGAATATTTGATCATGACTTTTCCTATATAGGATTTCCCCATCTAGGACATATTTTGTTGCCATTTTTCCAGCGCTTTTCTCATCATTGTCGTTTGCCCTTCTCGATACTTTTGAAGCTTGACATATTGCGGGATATCATAGTACCATGGATTCCGTCAATCTCTTCCTGCACATTACAACAATGAGCAGGCTTTTCAAACATCTGCATCTCAATGGGTCTCATTTCTGCCCAGGTGTTTGTTTTAAACATGGATGCCAAGGTTGCCAACGCATCCGCCATCTGATTTTCTTCTCGGGGTAGGTAATTGAAGCTGACCTTTTCGAACTCTTTGACGAGCTCTTGGATCCATTCGTGATATTTGACCAACTTCGGGTCTCTGGTTTCCCACTCCCCGCGCAATTGGTAAATTACTAAGGACGAATCTCCGAACACTCGAAGTTCCTTAACCTTTCTCTCGATGGCTGAGTTTAGTCCCATGATGCAAGCTTCGTATTCAGCTATATTGTTTGTGCAGAAGAATTCCAATCTGCTGGTGGAAGGATAATATACGTCCTCAGGTGAGATTAGCATTGCCCCTATCCCATGTCCGAGGGCGTTGGAGGCTCCATCGAAGTAAAGTTTCCATGACACATCATCTGAAATCTCTTCTTCGGTTGTAATGCACATCAAGTCTTCGTCTGGGAAACTAAAGTTCAATGCCTCATAGTCATCCGAAGCACGACTTGCTAGGAAATCCGCTACGGCGCTCCCCTTTACGGCTTTTTGATTGACATATACGATGTCGAATTCGGATAAGAGCATCTGCCATCGAGCCATCCTTCCCGTTAGTGCTGGCGCTTCCATTAGGAACTTCAATGGGTCTAGCTTGGATATCAACCAGGTAGTATGGTACAACAGGTACTGCCTGAGTCGCTTGGTAGCCCAAACTAGAGTGCAACACAGCTTCTGCACTGGCGGGTACCGTGTTTCGCAATCATTGAATTTCCTACTTAGGTAATAGATGGCCTGCTCCTTCTTTCTTGACTCATCGTGTTGCCCCAGTACACATCCCATTGAATTCTCGAAGACTGTTAAGTAGAGAATTAGTGGTCGACCGGGTACCAGTGCGACTAAAATTGGAGCATTTGTCAGGTACTTTTTGATCTTTTCCAGGGCCTTTTGACACTCTTAATCCCACACGCCAGGATTATTCTTTCTAAGAAGTCTGAAGACCGGGTCGCATTGATTGGTTAATTGGGAAATAAAACGAGAGATATAATTCAGCCTCCCTAGGAAACTGCGAACTTCCTTTTGTGTGCGGGGTGGTGAAAGGTCCTGGATGGCTTTCACTTTATCGGGATCAATCTCAATCCCTCTTCTACTTACTACGAACCCTAGGAGTTTTCCAGAAGTAACGGCGAAGGTACACTTGGCAGGATTGAGCCTTAGTTGGTACTTCCATAGTCTTTGGAATAGTTTCTTTAAGTTCTGTAGGTGCTCTTCCTCTGTTCGAGATTTGGCAATCATATCATCGACGTATACTTCTATTTCTTTGTGCATCATGTCATGGAAAAGAGTCACCATTGCTCTTTGGTACGTTGCCCCTGCATTCTTTAGCCCAAATGACATTACTTGATAACAAAAAGTGCCCCACATGGTTATGAATGTGGTTTTCTCCATGTCGTTAGGATCCATCTTTATCTGGTTGTATCCTGAGAAGCCATCCATAAAGGAAAACCATGAATGTCCTGCGGTGTTGTCAACCAGCGTGTCAATATGTGGCAAAGGGAAGTTGTCTTTTGGGCTAGCTCGATTCAGATCCCTATAATCTACACACATACGAACTTTCCCATCTTTCTTTGGTACTGGTACAATGTTTGCAACCCACTCGGGGTATTTGGCTACTTCCAAGAATCCAACATCAAATTGTTTTTTCACTTCTTCTCGGATCTTTAACAAAGATATCCGCCTCATTCTCCGCTTTTGTCAGACGGGTTTGCACTCCGACTTTGTTGGCAATTTGTGCACCACTATGTCGGTATTTAATCCTGGCATATCTTGATAAGTCCAGACGAAGACATCCTTGAATTCTTGAAGCAGGGCTATCAGTTCATGCTTGGTTTTTGAGGAAATCGTCGTTCCTATTTTTATTTCTCTTTTCGCTTCTTCAGTCCCTAAGTTGACAATTTCTGTTTCTTCTTGGTGGGGCATAATCTGCCTTTCTTCGTCGTCCACCATTCTCTTTAATTCTTCTGGGACCTCAATTTCTATTTCATCATATCCTCCCTCCGTTTCCTCTCGAGACCTCGGGGCTTTCAAATTTACTCGTGATTGGATCCAAAGATCATTCATATCGTCGATCATGAGCGACCTGCATTAAATGAGAATGAATTGTATTGGGAAAGAGACGGCTTTACATGAAGGGAATGAATATGAAGAATGCATGAATGGAATAAATGAGACTTTGGCCATTTTTAAGAAAGTGGGGATATTTCATTTCAATCAAAAAGTTAACATAGGTGCCCCATACAAGAGATCCCCATTGTCTATGGGCAAAAACAAAAGGTTGATTCGGAGCATTACTCTGATCTATTCCTAAAAACTACAGGTAAATCAATGCAGCTCCAGTTATCGATTGTCTCCCCGGGATGACAAGGGCGGATGTTGGTCAACATTTTGCTACCTCGGTCCTCTTCAGCTATCATGTTGATGTACATCCCTTCAAATGCTTTACTGAACATTTCCTCCTGGCTAAGTTCATCATTTTTCTTCATTGTCTCTCCAATATCTTGACCTGGCCGGTAGAACCCTCCGGAGATGAAAGTGGCTTTTAAACTAGGAAAGGACATCGACCTCCACGGAATGTCTTCTCCTTTAGATCTAGCTTTTCTTTGTTCTTCCTTCCTCTTATATTCCTCTTTCTTCTGTTGGACACTTGGTTGGTAACCCAGGCCGAAACGATCCTTCTTGGTTGTCATATTCTTGGGTCTCGTGTTTCCCTGTAATTTCTTCCCCAACCTTTTCCTAATTTGGCTCCTCGCCCCGAGTTTCTGCGATGGTCATCTTGGTACAATTAGATAGCCTGGGGTAGGGGATCCGGTTTCCCTCTCTCAAACGAATGTGGCATTTACTAGTTCTAATGCTCGGAACGAGCATTCTGCAGCCTCTTCATCATTTTGAATGTAGGGTGTCGATGTCACTGGAAGCAACAAATTCATGCTCTGCCTCTCTGTGACCAATTTGCCCTCAACTACAAATTTTAATTTCGATGCAATGATGATGGGACAACTCTGGGGTGGATCCACGGTCTTCCCAACAAGCAAATGTAAGATGGTTTTATGTCAATCACCACAAAATCGATCACATATTCGGTTGGTCCGATCAATAGGGGTATCTCAATTTTCCCCATTGTTCCTTTTTGAGTACCATCAAGGCCCTTACCGAGTTGTAGCAAGGCTTTAGGTGCGAACTATCTATTGGTAATTTTTGCAGGGGTTACCATAGGCAAGACATTCAATGCTGACCCGTTGTCGATCAAGACGCTCGTAATACATACCCTTTGTAGTGGGTAGTGATGTTAAGGGCTTTAGTGGACCCCTTCCTCCTTCCGGGATCTCATCATCACCAACGTGATATGATTATAGGCGATAATATGCCCCACTATCATGTCCAGTTTGTTACTGAAAATGTCCTGCGCACAAAAGTTTGATTCAAAGACTTTCAATAGTGTCTCCCGATGCTTTTCTCAACTCAAGAGCAATTCCAAAGACTGTGATCCTGGGCGGTTGTTTCCGTAGTTGTTCCACTACGCTGTACTCGCTATGTCTCAAGAACTTTAGAAATTCTTTGGCCCGGGCCTCGCCACGGTTTCGTTTATCTTTTGGGAGGTTCTTCTCCAAATATCTCATGCAGGCTAATCATTGTACTCTTCCCCTATCTTTTTCAAATGCTCTCAAAGCCTCGGAGGAATAACATCGGCCGCTCCTGGTGAAATGGCCTGCCTCACCAACGCTCACATTATTTTGGCTTTGTTGGTCTTCCAAATGAGCTCTTTTTACCTGCTCGTGTTTTGATTTTTCTGTCATGGTCACATTCGCGGCATAATTCCAGGAATTTGTCGCATGTCTTTGAATGGGAATGGAGATGGTGCTGAAATGACGATCTTCGATTTATCTTGCTGGTTTCTCCTTGGGAGACACCTGCATTCCCTACCCTGGGAGAGATGATGAAAGGCCTATCCTTCCCATATCTAGTTTTGGGGGTATCTGTCATGTGTACGTCTGATCCCTTCCCCATGGGTTCCTCAAAGAATTCAATTTGTTTTCCATCCATCAACTTCTGCACCAATTTCTTGAACTCATCACATTCTTGGATATCATGCCCTTCAGTCTGATGGAATTCGCAATACTTTCCACATTCTTTCTGCCTTATTATCATGCCTTTATTGATCATACGAGCCATGCATAACTGTTGAAATACCCACCGTAAAGGAGACTTGACTTCTGACACGTCATCCTTTATCCTCCTGGTAAAACCTTCTTCTATAGCATTTACCCCTATGCTCCCATGATTAGGCAGGGGTTGTTGGCTACGCTTAGGCTCTTCAAACTTCAATATCCCGAATCAATTAAGTTATGCACAAGCTTTTTTTTTTTTTTTTTGGCAAGGCGCTCTCGGTGGGGTGTCCAGGGATACCGCCGTGATAGTCGCAATGTGCGCTTGGATTATACCAAGGCGGGAAGGGTGGATTGACAGGATTAACGATGTATGGTCGGACCAAGTCTGCTTCATACAACTGGGAATAAAGTTCTGAGTATGAAACCGGTAGGGGAGTGAAAGTTCTCCTCTCTTTATCCTTTCTGGTGACTCTTTCATCTCTTTGATTCGAATTTTGCATTTTTCCCACAGTGTGCTTGGGGCTGTGAGACTGTGAAGTTCTTCGAGGCGGTATAGGTGCTGGTATGCGTTTACTTCACTTCTCTTGTTGTACTTTCGAGACCCTTCCCCACTATCAATTCTGCGCGCTCTTGATTGCCGTTCGAGAGACTCCCGATCTGATCAAGTCGGGCGAAACACTGTGTTGTGTTATTGATGAGGCGATCGAAGAGTGCCCCTTTCGTGAGTATTGACAAATAATGGCGTGATTTCATGCTCCGGGATAGGTGGCTGGATTTGGGCGGCCACTTCTCTCCACCTTTGGGCATATTGTCGCAAGCTTTCATTGGACTTCGCCCCATATTTTCTAGCATAATTCTGCTAGGGATCATGTCATTACATGTTTGTATTGCTCGGAAAATGCTTTAGACAAATCTTTCCATGTCTTGACATTTGCTTTGCTTAACTGAGTATACCAACGTAATGCCGCTCCAGTTAGACTATCCTGGAAACAGTGGATCAGTAGCTTTTCATCTTTATGGTAAGCCGCCATTTTTCTGCAATACATCGTTATGTGTGCAGAAGGACATGTGGTTCCGTCATATTTATCAAACTCCAGCGTTTTGAATTTTGGTGGCAAGACAAGATCAAACACTAGACTTAGATCACTAGCGTTGTTTCCTGATTCTTCATTTGATTGTAACGCTTTAAATTTTTCTTCCATGAGGTGAAATCATTCTTCCCACTTTCTTTCTACCTCATTCCTGATCTTTTCGACCATGTTTAGGTCCGCACTTCTTCTTCATACAAAGGCTTCGGTATCAAGGGGTTGAGTCTCAGGTGCCCCTACTTGAAAGCTGGAAGACATTCCTGTAGGGTCAATATACACCTTCCTAGCCTGGTTTGGTGCAGTTGGTTGAACCTTGAAGTGAGCCGGGGTACCTTCTGGCTCTGGGATATTTTCTCCTTCTACTCGTTTTCCGAGACTTTTCGCCAGCAATGCCGTTATGTCAGATACTATTGAAGTTTGTGACTGTGCAATCTGATCACTAAGGCTTCTCTGGGCCTCTTCAAGCCTTGACTCGAGCTCTCTCTGCCCTCTTTCTAGATTGATTATTCTTTCTTCCATGAGCTTTCTTTGTAGCCGGGTAAAGTATATGTGATGAATGATTGCGGGTTAACACACTGGAATGCCACAATATTCATACTGTTAATATGGTTGTAAAAATAAATGCATGTACGATGATGCAAATGTTATGATGCAAATGCAAGAATGCATGCAGACAAGGTACTGGTTCCGTTGGTAATCACCCTTTTGAATTACTTTTACGGGAATTAAAGGGTCTTGATTACAACAAAATTCGTGTTACAAAGTAAAGATCCCTAGTACAAAAGATCTAATTATAACACAGAGTCCTATAGATAGACTCTAGCTCTATCCCCTAACTTTCCAATTGCCTTGAGCAGCTTGAGGAACCTAGGAGCTTCTTCCATTCCCGGGGCTATAAAAGGTCGGAGTGTCTCAGCCTCGACGGCTAAATCATTTACGTGTCTCGCGACTCATTGTATGTCCACCATTAGATTTGCGTAGTAATTGGTCTCTCGTCTGTACCATTCGAGCAAATGTCGCGTAATCTCTTCTCTTACGCCAATAGGTGTCCCCCCCGGCTGCAGCTTCCTCGAACACATTAATTCTTTCCTTGTAATCCTCCACAACTGCTTCGAGGGATCCGATTCGTGCTCGTAATACACCCACTTCGCGTTCTCTTTCTTGCAGCTCCGCGAAATTATTCCTACGGCAGTACATTCGAAGTGAATGTTCGGCTTCCGCCATCTTTTCTTTTAATTCGTCATTTTGACTTTGGCTTTGCCCCAAACTTTGAAGAGTGTCATCGTACAGTTTCTGCATCTCTAACAGTCTGTTTCGGCTATTCATGGATTTTCTTTTCCATACGGCGACACTTTCTCTCTCATGATGAACAGCTTGTTTTCCTTTGCTGATTTCTTGTCTGAATCTTTCTCTCTCTTGATCAATGGCCTTCTTGGCGGACCGTTTTTCTTCCTCCATAGCCAAACGACAGCTTTCAATCTCTTTCTCGATCGCTCTTTTGTTAACTTCGTTTCTTCTTCCACCAAACGGATGCCGTTCATTCTTTCTCTTTCCACACCTGTGAACCGACTCGGCGGCCTTTTTTTGTATTTTTGCCTGTAATAGGAAGGCATCTTTTTGATAAAGAGTATTTTTGTCACTTAAATCTGCATTCAATTTCTTCAATTGCCGATGATCCCGTCCCCGCTCATCAACTTCTAAGCTTGCCTTATAGAGTTCGCCGCATGTTGGGTCTGTTGAATGTCCATTTTCTTTTTAACTCCTCGAGCTCACTCCTTAAGATATCAGCTTCGGACGGTACCACCCTTGTAAGCTCCTCGAGTGACACTGTTGGTCCTTGATTAGATTCGGGAATCACATTATTAACCCTCAAACGTCTCCAAAGATCGTAATCCGGGGTAGTCATGTGCTCGGTATCTCCTTCCACCCTGATCCGGAAACAATGATCCCAGGCCCTCATGATGGTCTGAATTTTTCCTTTGAACTCTCCTTTGAAAAGAAATTCAGTTTGGCTTAATCCGGCGGTATTGGGAATGAACTGCCGTGATCCGAACTGTCGAGACACTAAAAGTGGAGCACAAGCGATCCCTCCATGTAATCCTAACATCATCAGCCAGTTGAAGTCACCACAACTGTATAGAAAATAATTAACTTTACCGAGCCATGGGACCCTCCATGCTATGTCTTCATCTTGAATGTTCCTGAAGAAACTGGTCCACATTTTTGTTTTTAAATCTTCTCGCCATTCCTTTGCTAAGTATTCTCGTAAAGGCGAAAAACCTTGGAAGGATATCCCCGGCAGGACCCGCGTCGGCGCCTTCCACATGTGACTCTGGATCCATACTTGTAATAGCTGTGCGCATCCTCGAAAACGTCCTTCTTCATGCTTCCGGCTAGCGTTTAAAGAAATGAAAGTCTCGACCAAGATTGCTGGTACCGGGTTTGCTCTCCGTTTCACCCGCTCAAACAAATCCAGAATGGCTATGTCAATGTTCCCGAGTACTCTGGGAAAGATCACCAAGCCATATATTCCTAAAGCGAATCAGTCCATTTTCTTTGCCTCGTCTGGATGTGTCGATATGATGTCTCGAATACTCTCCCATGCAAAGACTGTATTATCTCCTCGGATTTGAAGGAGGCCACTAACCCAACCATCACTCATTCCTGCAAAGACTTTGAGTTTCGCAGTGTAATTCTGATTCCTTGGAGGCTTCGCGTAGATCCAATCTTCCTGAATATTTTTCTGGTTAAGTAAAGCAGTGTACTCTTCTACCGTAGGCATCATGTCTTGCCCATTGAAGGTGAAGCAGCAAAAAGCCGGATTCCAAAACTGGACTATAGCTCGGAGTAGGGGCTGGTTAATCCGAACATATAATAGCTGCGCGATGTCGCCATAACTATCGCTAAATAAGTCTTGTAGCCTTCGGTCCCATCTTTCCCAAATGCTTTGAAGATCCCACAAGTCGTTCTGTTGGAGACTCACATAGGTGTATCCAGCTATTACGCGTTCGTTAGGCAGACTGTCCCCTTGGATTTTCTGGTTGACCTCTGACCAATGCCTGACTGACAAATTAAGCTCTTCTTTCCTAAGACACCTTTTTTCTATAGTGAAAGACTTTCTGATCAGGCAAACCACTTGATCCAGTACCTTTATGCGATGCAAATGCAATGATGTATGAGAAAAAGAACAAAAAGCGAAAAGAAAACAAGTCAGTACCAGATAAAATAAATAAAATGACAAAAATAAATAGAAATAAACACACAAAACAGTCCTATTTATCCCGTCTAAAACCTAAGGTTATCCGCATGGCTCTAACAGGGTGGGTTTGTATGTTCTCTACATGCAGTGTTGGTGCTAGGAGGTACCCGAATTGTCCTCGCTGTCCCCTACTAAGGGTAGCAAGGCCCCCGATCATCACCCATTATAGGCTCCTTTCAACCGGGTTCAATTCAGGGGGACCCATTCGCTTATGCCCGTACGAAGGAACGATATCCTTACGAAAGCATAAGGTACTCGAGCCCCGAAGGTACTTGCTAGGCCCATACGGGAGAACGATATCTCCACGAAAGCATTAGCGTTTTCCCCCACTTAAAAAGGACGGGTTTATATGCCGTATTTTAAATGCGTTAAAATAAACGCGCAATTATGACCGAATGTTAATTTAATAGTCACTTTAATCCGGAACTTCCAATATTAGTAAAGCGGTAATTATTTTAAAAGCTTGACTCTCATTTGTTTTTGAAAAACAAAGGTGTCCCCAGCGGAGTCGCCATCTGTAGCGAAGGTCCTTTTTAATTTTCATCGCTAAATAAAAACGATTGTTTTTCGAAGGATTTTTGAAAGGTGTTTGTGACTCTTTTGGATATAAAATATTTATTCCGCAGGGTTTACAAAAAAACCTCATAAAAATGGAGTCGCCACCGGCCACTTAGGTAGGCCGGACACCACAAAACCAGAGATTCAAAAAGACAGGGTTCGGGAGTCGGTTACGGATGGGAAAGGATTAGCACCCCCACACCGCCCAAAAAATTGGTACTTTAATAATTACCGCTTTATTAATATTGGATTTTCCGGATTAAAGTGACGATTATTTTAAATTTCGGTCATAATTGCGAATATATTTTAAGGGTCCCGTTATCCGAGAATAAACGCCCAACCACTATCACTACGCTTGATACTGGCCCCGTTTACGCTCGGATAAAAGGACACCGCATTAACAATTTATATCTCGATATGCAATCTTAATGGCAAAAATATAAAACATGGTAAAATGTTTAAATACAATAAATATTGACATAATGTAATACTAATCTAACATAAAATGTTTAAACTAAAACATACATATATACATATTAATCTAACTCATAAATAAAAATATATCTAGCATAAACAAAATACTAATATTCATAAATATTAATCTAACACATAAATAAAAACAAACTCAACATAAATAAAATACTATTCTAAAACATACATAAATAAATATTAATCTAACTCATAAATAAAAACATATCTAACATAAATAAAATATTAATATACATCACAAATTTAAAACATATTAAATATTAATCTAAAACATAAATATACAAAATAAAAAATAAGACTAAAATTTTAAGATAACTGATACTTCATTAAATTATAAAAATTACAACACTAATAAAAAAGGGAAGAAAATATACCTAACTAGGAGCTCGAACGACGAACTCCGCCGAGATCTACCGCGACCCCTCCAAAAATTTAACTAGATCGGACCTAAAATAGGACCCCGATCGAATCGGTTAGGACCGAGAATATTACCCCGGTCCTGGGCTAGCCGAATTGGCCTGCCCTTGCCGACTCCAATTGTTGCAATTGCAATTGCCAAAATTTCTCTTCAATTGGCGTGTCTTTCTCTTCAATTGGGGTGCCTATTTATAGGCAAATGTGATGGAAAATGGGTGACGTGGAGCACCCTGCTCCACGCAAATTTCCCTTCTTTTTTTTTGATTTGATTTTTTTTTATTAATTATTATTTTTTTTTGATTTTTTTTTACTTTTTTATATATATAATTTTACTATAATAACACTAATAACACTAAAACCCGGTCAAAAATGAGTGATTACAGTATGCAACTATACCAGCTCAAGCCGAGCAATTGGGCCATCCGGTTGAGTCGGCCTGTTAACTTGACCTAAGTTGAGCTGCCAACTGCGCCACCAGCCACCGTTGATTGTTGTTGACATTTTTTAGGGGACCCTACTCGGGGGTTTCTCGATGTTTTAGATCTAATGGCACGGTCCGTTTTGCCAAATTCAAACCCAATAAGTTATTTTTATACATTTGACCCTTCGAATTCATTAAAGTATGTGATTAAGTGATGTTTATGGTATTATTTGGTATACGAGGATTATTCGCGATTGGATATCGGGTCAAGTGGAATTTTCAGAAAGCTCAGATGAGAATTTTAGCAATATCATATTAAGGTTAGTACACCTCAAACTCCTATTGCTTTATGAGCATCATAAGTGTAATTGCCTTGCTTATTAGTGATTGCAAAATAGGTTGATGATAGATAAGCATGTGTTGAGACTAGTATTATGAGAACTTGATATTTATGAGATGCATGATGATGCTATGATTATGATGGGACTCATGGAGGCTTTAAAGACCATGTAGGATTGTTTGAGATGCTCGTGTGATTAATTGTTGATTGTTTGATTGATTGAGATAATTGTGATGTTTTGCATGCTTGTTCGAATAGATTATGGTATCCGATAGAATTGTGTAAAGGATGAATAATGGTAATAGTTGAATAAATTGATTATGAAGTCGATAATTAATATTAATTGAACGAATGCACTAGTAAACAAACCCTAATGACTTTCATAAGCTTTAGGGGTCCAATAAGTATCTTAATATTGTAATTCGAGGATATTGTATGAACCCGTTAATAGGGTATCGGTACGAGCTTTGGCCGTACTATTATGTGTTTGGAGACTGTATCGGTACGGGTCGACCCATACTGGTACTTGCGGAGATCTAGGATTTCTAGTAAGCGGTTTTAGTATCAGTACGCGAGTGAGTAGCGATACCTAAGAGTATCGTATCGATACTTGTGTTCAAGTACCAATACCCGATATGCTAAATAATTAATAAATGTAAATTAATGATGGAAACTGATATGAATATTAATAATTAAATTATGCCTTGATAACGAGATAATATGGATTAATGGAGGCAATAAATGAGATTAATTATATACCCTCCCATAATGTATTAACAACTTGGTAATGTAAAATAAATGTTGTGGTGACGTTTAGCAACGATAAGGAGATCCTTGGGATCACATTGCTTGTATACCGGGTAGGCTTTTGATTGGTTGAGTCTTCTTGATTGATGGGATTCGGATACCCAGTGGAAGAGTGTTGCAATACCATGGTTAGAGATACCGGATATACGTTCTCGATGTTGTGTGACATCGAGCCTCATCCAATGATACTCAAAAAGAGATGTTGAGTATGGGTGTATGTTCTCGAGGTTATGTGATAGCGGGCCTCACCCAGAGAGAGTGTACATTCTCGGGGCTATAACGTCCCCCACCCGACCTGGAAGATAATCAAGTTGGAAAATGCTACCGGTGAATGAAACAATGATGAGTTTCAATCGATGATCGACAATTAGACAATATTTTGCTTTAAAATATCACAAAATATAAACATTTATCCAATTTATCCAATGTGCAACTGAAATTCATCAATTAGGACTAATTTATAACTTTTACAAGTTTTAGGGACTAATTTTAAATTTAGTAATTTAGGAATCCTTTTATAAAATTGACTAAACAGAAATGAAGTTCAATACATTAACAGTAAGTCTGTGAATTTTCGTGTCGTTTCGATATCATTTACCCATTAAATTAGACTATACAAGTTCTACTATCGATACGCTAAGCCAAATTCTCATTTCCCATATTCGTAGATAATGTGCCCGTATCGATACACCTAGCCCTGTATCGATGCGCGTTGACTGGGGTTACCATTTCGATACTCCCTATAGACCGTACCGATGCAATTTATTTTTTAGACCTTACTGTCCAACTTAGTATCGATAAACGCCCTATGTGTACTGGTACACCCTGTTTTGTCAAGTCCAATTATGCAAGGTCGTACCGATATAGCTTGACCCATATCAATACGCCTGCCTTGTAATAACAAATTTTGTCTGGTTTTTCATCAATTTAACCCGTTGACTGATGTCCAAATGCAATGAAATTTTACCAGCAACCTTTAAACACTAAAATATAATGGCATGCAAAATTTCATGATCAATTGAATCTGTTTACCATGTTTTCACTAGTTAAGCCAAAAATGCAATTTTGATACTTCTTACCAAAACACTTAACATACCATTTTGAGCATTTAGGCTTCTTTAGCATAGAGGGCAATACATACATGCAAAATGGTGCTAAACTAACTTGTCTAAACCTCATGCCACCATTCTAGGAGTTCAAATACTAGATTACATTACATAGAAGGTTGTGACTTGCTTCAAAAACGCCCCTTGCTCCAATCCTCGATCAAACTAAGCTTTAACCTAAAAATGCATGGAAATGAGATGCATTAGGCTTTCTTAGCCTAGTGAGGTAGTCAAGACAATTATATGAACGTCAATGAAGATCATATCATGTAAAACGATGAAAGTGTATCTCAAAACATATTTTAACAATACTTGCAACATTTTTTCACATATATTTTCCTTGGATTGACATGTAGTGGATATACGAATTCCCAACCAACATCACCAAAAATGAATGGTCAATATCTGCCAACATCACCAATATGACCAACATAATCACATCCCGCCAACATCACCAATGAGAGCCTTAGCTCAAGGACCGTAGTCCACCCCTTACCAATGAGCTCATGAATTCTATGGCATGCTAATTATATCCCATGTCCAATCGTGTCCAAGGATTCAATACTTATCGATAGCAAAAAAAAATAGCATTAACAATAGCTATAACGATAACAATAACAATAGCAATACAATATCAATGACAATGATTTGAGATTTTTCTAAGATGGCTTATTTCAACTCTATCATAATATCAATGATCATGTAATGACTCAATATTCAATCTATAATGTAACAATCTTACCAATGATGCCTCCTACAAGGCTCGAATACAAACGTAACTTGGTCAATGATGGAAATGCAATAATTCAATGCTAATGAAATTGGGAAGGCACCTAGCCATTCCCTTGACTCTGACTACACTCACCAATGATTCTGAGGCTTTCAAGGCTCCTAGATAATGACTCTTTTGTTCTTGAACTTGGTGGAATTAGGAGGATTTGGTGATTTTTCACCTTGATTTTCTTGAGCTACAAAAAAATAGAAATCACAATGATTTCAATATCGGTAATAAGTTCATAGCAACCTATTGGCTAATAAACAATAACAAGGAATCTATGATGTCTCTAGAGAATTTCTAGGGTTCCCTTACTTCTTGAACTTGAAATTAAATATGATTTAGCTATGTAATCGATGAATTGATTGAGGGGGAATGCTTACCCAATCGATAGCTTCAATCTATGATCAAGAAACTTAAGGAAATCAAAGCTTGTTTTCACCTTCAACGGAGGTGTGTTGATAGGGAATCGCGGAAGCTTGGATCCAATATCCCTTTAATAAAGATCTGAAAAAGAAATCAAGAGTTAAAATCTAATTTTCCCAAACGACTCAATAAAAAAAGGCACTAAATTAAAGGAACGCTTAAAAAAACTTATATATATAAAAGAGCAATGAAAGTAAATAGGATATGACAACACCCCTTTCTAAGATCCTGCCTTAGACAAACGTGCGTCTGAAATTGGTAACGCCTAACCCTCTAAGGATCCTGCCTTTAGCAGCCTAGACGATGGAGAAGAACGCCAAATACTCGCACTCTGAAACAAGAACAAGATAAAAATTTTGAACAGAAAAAAGAACTCACAAGAGAACTTTAAAAGAAATAACTGTATTGATCTCTGAATTGAATGAATTGTACAAAGTGAATGAGCTTATTTATAGGCTAGTAAAACCCTAATTACAAAGGAAAAAGAGTTTAATTTAATCTAAAAACTAACTAGATAAATAATAATTGATAAAATAGAATATTATCTTAATTAAAAGAGATAAGAATATTATCTCAATTAAAATAGTTAATATAATCCTAAAAAAAGATAATATAATTATTCATAATTAAAAGATATAAATAGAGTCCAAATAGATGTAGAAATTTATCCAAAATGTTCCCAAAATTGAATTTTCGTTCTGGGCTATGGCTGGTGGGTTTGGACTCCAATTTTGGGTTATTTTGGCATCTTTTCAGCTCCCCTAGCCCATATTTGACTTGTACTAACATTAAGGCCTTTTTTCTGAGTTGGATTTGCATGAATAATCAAGTCTGTCTCATTCTTGGATCAATCTTCTAAAACTCTGAAGTGAGTCCAACGAACATCTAACACTCCATTCGAAACGTCTTTAACACGATCAATTTCCTTCAATTATTTAGAAACGAAGCTTTGCACAAACATGTTTAACTTCAATTTCAATTGCTTATCTTTACTTTTTGTAATTGGGCCTGTTAGAATCGTTAGGTCGAAATCTGGACTCGGGCCTATGGTGCTTGTATCATTCCCCCCTCCTCGAAAGGATTCGTCCTCGAATCTGAAACATCAAAAAGGGATAAATCAGAAACATTGAGAGATGCACTAGCACCATACTCACCTAGTAAGTCTATGCGATACGTGTTGTCATTGATACGTTCTAAGACTTGAAAAGGTCCATCTCCTCGAGCATTGAGTTTGTTCCATCTTTTAGAAGAAAATCTTTCTTTGCGCATATGAAGCCAAACCCAATTGTCGGGTTCAAAGACAATGTGTTTGCGCCCACAGTTAACTCTATTAGCTATCGATTCATTTTTCTTTTCAATTTGTTTTCTAGCCTTATCGTGAATCGATCTCACCAATTCTGCATTTTTTTTCTCCATCTAGGTTACAAAGACCTTGTAATGGCAAAGGTACTAGATCCAAAACTGTGAGTGGGTTAAAGCCATAAACAATTTCAAATGGAGAAAAACCTGTGGAAGAATGAATAGAACGATTATATGCAAACTCAACAAAAGATAAACCATCTTCCCACGATTTTAAGTTCCTACCCACTATAGCTCGTAGTAAAGATGTTAAAACACAATTAACAACTTTTGTTTGCCCATCAATGTGTGGATGACAAGTCGTGGAATATAAAAGTTTACCACCTAACTTACCTTACAATACCTTCCAAAAATGGCTAAGGAATTTCACATCTCGATCGAACACAATGGTTTTAGGGAGTCCATGGAGGCGCACAACTTCCTTAAAGAATGTGTCAGCCACATGTAATGCATCATCAGTCTTATGACATGGAATGAAATGTGCCATTTTAGAGAATCTGTCAACAACAACAAAAATACTATCTCTTCCCTTTTTTGTTCGAGGCAAACCTAGAACAAAATCCATCGAAATATCAGTCCAATGAGAAGTAGGATAGGTAAAGGAGTATATAAACCATGCAGCATAACTTTAGATTTAGCTTGTCTGCATGTAATGCATTGAGAACAAACCTTAGTAACATGTTTTTTCATATGAGACCAAAATAAATGTTCTTGTAGTACATCCAAAGTTTTAGTTATTCAAAAATGTCCCATAAGTCCTCCACCATGTGATTACCTAATAAGTAATTCACGTAAAGAACAATAGGAATATACAACCGACTTTGTCAAAACAGGAATCCATCTACTCTATAAAATTTATCAAAATAAGCATTCTCACATGCATCATATATAGTAGCAAAGTCCTTATCAATCACGTACAAAATCTTTGATATGCTCAAATCCTAATAATCTAGTATTTAAAGCAGCAAGTAAAGAGTATCTACGTGACAAAGCATCAGCAACAATATTATTTTTACCTTTCTTATATTTGATGACATATGAAAAGATTCGATGAATTCTATCCACCTAGCATGTCTTTTGTTTAGCTTACCTTGTCCATTTAGGTTCTTAAGGGATTCATGATCAGTATGTATGACAAACTCTTTAGGAAAAAGATAGTGTTGCCAAACCTCAAGTGTTGGAACTAAGGCAAGTAACTCCTTATCATAGATGGAATAATTAAGTTGTGCTCCATGCAACTTTTCACTAAAATAGGCAATGGGCTTTTGTTCTTGGATTAATGCAACACCTATTCCAATACCTGAAGCATCACATTCAAGTTCAAAAGTATTAGAAAAATTAGGTAATTTTAATATTGGTGCACTACACAACTTATCTTTTAAAGTTTGAAAGGCATGTTTTTGTTTTTCACTCCAATAGAAAACAACGTCTTTCTTAATAATTTCAGTTAAAAGGGCAGCAATTGTGGAAAAATCTTTCATAAAACGTCTATAAAAACTAGCAAGTCCATGGAAAGATTTCACCTCAGTTATCATTTTAGGAGTAGGCCACTCCTTAATGGCTCTTACCTCATCTTCATCGACATGGATACCTTGTGCACTGATAACAAAGCCCAAGAATATAAGTTTATCAATACAAAAAGTAAACTTGTCGATATTAGCAAAAAGTTTTTCCTTTTGAAGAACATCTAAAATGGATCTAACATGTAAAGCATGATCATCAAGTGAAGTGCTATAGATTAGAATATCAACGAAGTAAACAACAACAAATTTCCCTAAAAAAGGTCTCAAAATATGGTTCATTAAGCGCATAAAGTACTAGGTGCATTAGTTAAGACAAACGACATTACCAACCATACATAAAGTCCATGTTTAGTTTTGAAAGTTGTTTTCCATTCGTCACCTTTATGCATCCTAATTTGATGATAACCACTTCTAAGTTCAATTTTAGTGAAAATGCATGCACCATACAACTCATCAAGTATATCATCCAGTGTAGGTATTGGATGTCTATATTTAACAGTTATCTTATTAGCTGCTCTACAATCTACATACATTCTCCATTTACCATCTTTTTTTAGGATGAGTAGCACAGGCACGGCACACGGGCTAAGACTCTCTCGAATGTATCCTTTGTCGAAGAGATCGTCTATTTGTCTTTGCAACTCCTTTGTTTCCTCTGGGTTGCAATGATATGCGTGTCTATTCAAAATGGATACTCATGGAATAAAGTCTATTTGATGTTCTATACCTTGTAAGGGTGGTAACCCTTTAGGTATTTCTTCTGGGAAAACATCTTCAAATTCCTATAAAAGTGAAACAATCACACTAGGCAAATCTTGGTTAAGGTTAGATAGAGATAAAAAAGCCTCACGAAAGCAAAGAATGATGCACGGCTTTGAAGAAAAGTATGTTCTCCTTACATATTTTATCTTTGCATAAACACACTGAGGATTTTGCTCTCTTTTTTCTCACTATCGGATGCACTCACCAGTAGACCATTTTTTTGGCTTTTTCTCACTCATGGTCTCTTTTTCCTCAGCCTTTTGTGTATTTGTTTTCTCTCTTCCCTTACCTATCTAGCAGAATTGCATCATCTTTAATTGGTATGTATGTACATCTTGAGGGGAAAAGGGAGTTAAAATAAATCGTTTCCCTTTATGAATGAGGGAATGCTGGTTTAGGCGTCCAGAATGTGTCACATCTCTATCAAATTGCCACGGATGGCCTAATAACAAATGTCCTGCATGCATTGGGACTACATCGCACCAAATTTCGTCAGAGTAGTTCCCAATTTTAAACTATATTAAACATTGACTCGCCACTTTTACCTTAGAACCTTCATTAAGCCATTGTAGTTTATATGGCTTAGAATGCTTTCGACATGGTAGGGCGAGTCTGTCGACAAGGTAACTGCTGACAACATTTGCACAACTCCCTCCATCGATAATAACATAGCAAATTTATCTTGAATGACACACCTTGTATGAAAGATGTTTTCTCGTTGTTCTGAGTCATCATTATGAGTTTGTGCACTCAAGATCCGTCGTACAATGAAGGTGTAGTGGTCTGAAAACTCATCTACATTAGATTTTGGGTTTGGACTTGCAATTTCGTCCAACAAATGTGTGTCTTTTGTGGGTACTACTTCATCAAGATCTGAAGAATATCCATCCCCCTCTCGTGTAATCAAGGCTTGTCTATTTGGGCATTGTATGGAAATATGCCCCCTTTCTTTACACTTGAAGCAAAATGTATTTTTGGTTCTTTTCCGTGGTTGTGGATTAGAGGAAGGAGAACTATGTAAAGGATTTTTGGGTGTTGGAGAGGTACCTTTAGGTTGAGATGTGAGCTTATATTCAGAAGGCATTGAACGGTCATCTTGTCTAGGCCCAATAAGTCTTCCTACTGATGGGTAAGTATTACGGGGAGAGAAAATAGAACCTGAACCTCGCCAAGTTGAAGTGTTTCGAGAGAGAGCACGCTCTTTTATTATTCGTTCAACTGTTATTTCATGGTGTAGAACATCTTTCAATAGATTTGGTCTTTGCATATCCACTTGATCTCTTATCTCCCAGTTCAACCCATAGATTAAACGAGCCACCATAGTCCCTTCACTTTCATCAATTCGTGCTTAAAGTTTGATGGCTTGCATCTCATTGTAATATGCATGGACCGTTCTACCACCTTATGTGAGTTGATGAAGTCTGCGTTGGCATTCTGAGTAGTAGTGAAGTCGTACAAACTGATCCCGCATAAGTCGCTTTAGATCATCCCAAGTGGCTATATGTAACACCATTCACCCGGGTTAGGAGTAAACCCGGCCAAGGAGTGTTAAAACAAGCAAATAAGAATTCACACAAGAATACAATCCATTTAAAACTTTTGAACTCATCCTATTAGATGAGTTACTTGCCTAACAATAAATCCAAACAATCATCAAGAACATGCTTTTCAAACATTATAGCTTACCAAATATATATATAGTTCTCCAAGTATCAATCAAGGAGGTATAACATAGTCCCTTACACATGTAGGCAATCGAATACACTCAAGGCAAGACTCAATTTCATTTCAAGTTTATTCAAATATGCGCAGCTTTGATCTAATTCAAGATAATGTCAAACATGGTTACAATGTCATATTCATGTCAAGTTAACTAAGCATAATCTTCTAGCAATTTACATTCAAGACAAAGTTACATATAATGTTGGTTACTAGACATGGTCACCATTGTATTCATTCAAATCATATCACCATCAATATGCCTTCAAGCAAGCTTAACATCAACTAGCAATCATGACTAACTTATCATGACCTTAATTACTTAAACTAGAAGCAACCTAATCAACCAAGTGATCAATTCGAATAGAACATACAAGTGTTAAGCACATAGTGTCCCATTGTTAAACACATTCAAATATAAATAGATCATGTAACCAAGTTCCATTCTTCATATTCAAAAAGTCATGCTTAATTTATTCACATAGCATCAGTTTATCATGGCATCAACATTCCCAACCAAGTCTTTACGAGCTTCTAAAGGTCCGGGACATATATATACAAACTTCAAAATAAAAAAATGCATGATCTAGCTTAATTATGTACATATATAAGTGCCACCAACTATGAGAGTTATAAAATAGAATCGAAGTCATACTTCTAGCTCTGCTTGTATCTTGCTTCAAGCTCAAGGAAGATAGCTTTAAGATCTCTTTAAACCTGTGGTTTGGGAAGGATGGAAACAAGAGTGTGCATAATGTACTTAGTGAGTTAGCTATTATTTACTAGCCAATTATCAAGTTTAGGAAGTCTTAAATCAAGTACAACCTAGCTAAGGTTTGAGCATGTGAAGTTAAGTCTAACATAAGGTTTCAAGTGTTTCAAGACAGGTAGGGAGTCAAGTAGTCATGTATAGCTATTACCATTTATATGCATCATCACAAGTACAAGAACATATAATTAGGCCTCGATTTCAAGTAATATACACTAATTGATGCTTCAATACCATTAGAACAACAATTAACAAGAAGGTGTTTCCATTTCAAGTTGGATCGAGTATTATATCAAGACAAGAGGCATGTTTAAGCATATCAATTCGAGTATGATCATTTTTCAAGTATCATATAAACAAGCAATTTCAAGGTATCAAGTCAAGTATCATTCAAGCTTTAGGCCATGCATTTCTTTCTTGCTCATTCATTTTAGATTAGGCCTTGGTACATAGTTATGTCAAGGTAATCGAGCCACCAACCAAACTGTCGCCAAAACAAGAAACTGGTCATTTCACCCTCCTACTGTCGCCAATGACCATAACACACATCCCTCCTACTGTCACCAAATAAGGGCCTTGGCCCAGGACCGTAGTCCACCCAATCACAATGAGCTCTAGACTTTATGGCATGCCATCCTACCTATGACCAACTAGCAACCAAGGCTTTATTTGAATTACTTGTCAATTAAGTAAGCTTCAAGATTTGAAGTCAAGGCAAGTACTTACAACAAGATCATGGCAAGTTAGTAGCTTATTCAAGCATCCTTTTCAAGTGTTTATCTATCAAGATCAAGAAAGCCCTTAGGCCATTCGAGCCTTAGCTCAATATATCAAGCATTCATTATAATTCAAACAAGATTTCATTTCAAGTTATCATAGCATCAAGCAAGATTATGTCTAAGCATATTTGATTCATTCGATTAGGTCAATACAAGAACCATAAAAGATCAATCCATTGTTACAAGATCCATTTGCATTATCAAATCATATATCAAGCATATCTTACTACCAAGTTTCCATTTAAGCCATTCTTCCCTTAATTCATTTCCAAGCATAGTTTAGATTCATTTCATATCATAAACATATCAATGGAATAGTAGTTGTGCATATTTGGTTAGGACCTAAGTTCTAACCCTATGTAAAAGCTACACTCACAATACCCCAAGCTAGTTTTGATCCTTGATCCAAATTCCTTTTTGCTTGTTACTAGGTTGCCCAACTCTATCTTCTTCAACAAGATCCACTCCTTGTTCTAACACACATCCAATAAAATGGAATCAAAATCAACAATCAAAAAATACATTTCAAGCAATCCGAGTTCACAAGAAACTAGAGTCAAGCATTGTATTTCCAACAATCAAACAATTTAAGCATTTTCATTCATGTTATCTTAGCCATTGTATAACATGGCAAAACAATTTCATCATTTCAATCTTATTAAAAAACTTTTTCCCTGCTCTTAAACTGCCCAAAACAGTCTCATTTTAACTATATTTATAATGTTACACAAGACAGTCCCCAACAGTCCAAATTTTTGCTAAAACAGTTTGCAATTACACCCTTCTATTTGTTCTACAAAACAGTCCAATTTGTGGTTTTCTCATACAATTCATGTTAACAAACTTTTAATCTAACTTCCCCTGTTTTTAAGTCACTATTTCCAGCCCCTAATTCATACAATTCAGTCCCTAGATCATTCATGGTTTTGATTCTAGTCCCTATTTCACATACATCTCAACAAGCATCTTATATTAGTCCAATTGATCATTATTTAAGCAATTCAATCCAGAAAGCATTTAAATTAACTTTCCCCTGTTTTAATTTCATAAATTCCAGCCCTCAATTCTATCAAAACAGTCCAGCATTTATCAATTCTTTCAAAACAGTCCCTAGTTAGCCATTTAACAATCAAATGTGACTAGTTTCATCTTTAAGCTCAATTTTCACTATCCAATCATGATTTTCAATTGATTAACATCTCAATTTAACATGTTTCTAAATTTCCAGCAAACGTTTTACTCAATTCAAGTCCCAATTCGTACAATTCGAATTACCTTATCAAGTTACATGATCAATCAAGCAATGGTTTCATTCATGTACATATACCATTCAGACAAGCATAATTTCATCCTATTTTCAATAGCATTTCAACCACATTCAATCTACAATTCAAGGTAGTTTCAAGCATAACATCTAACATACAATTCTATGAATCCAAGTTCAACTTCTATCATCAAACATTCATTCGAACAAGTTGCTAGGGAGGAAGGACTTAGAAATCACTTACAATCTTCCTAGCTTATCCAAGTACATGAAAAATAGGATCACATGCAAGCTTCCAATCTCTACAATGGTGGCTTTTCTTTTCCCTGAGGAGTTTAGAGGGTTTCAACCAAGGAAGGAGAAAGGGTGAGTGGAGAAGATGAGTGGAGAAGATGATAGGAAGATGGACACCTATCCAAGTTGTTATCACTTGGCTTGGCCAAATGCCGCAATCAAGGGTCTAATTGCTTCATAACTCCATAGTTATACATCCTAGTTGCATGCAAATCAACATTTAAACATTGTTACTATTTGGTCATCATGATTCGGCCATTTAATTATCAAATCCATCTAATTTGGTCACTAGATTTAATCAATTCTTCTAATTTGTAGAATGTTTGTACAATTAAGTTCTAATTAGTTTGTGACATATTACTAGGCCATGATTTGGGGTATTACACTATAGGTTGATTTCTACGCTGCATTCGTTCCATCTCACACAGTCTCCACCAGTTTAAGGCAAAGTCATTGAACTTCATAGTGACGAGTTGTAGTTTATCGACCTCATCATAGTTAGAGTAGGACAAGATCTTGTCAACCTTTGCCTCCCAATCTATGTAACCGTATGGGTTGTCTGAACCACTAAAAGTAGGAATGTCTTTGGTTTTTGGTTTGGCTGATTTGTTTTTTTTGGGTTTCAGGTTGATATTGGGTAAAATCTTCATAGGTTGGGCTATGGGTAGTAAAGGTTTGGTTATTTGTTCTGGAAAACTTGGGTTGGTTAAGATTATTTTTTCGGTTAAATAATGAACACCTGCAAGGATATCAGTCAAAGTGTCGGACACGTTCTTATTGATTTGGGTGATCTTACTATCAAGTACTCGAAATCTTTCGAATGCATTTGCAGATTCATCCCCGAGCCTTCAAAATAATTCATCAAGTTTTTGTGACAGACTTTCAAGAGTAATTTGTGTAGACTCATCAGGTTCGTCGTCAGTTTTGTTGGAATTTCTAGTTTGTCGAACCATTGTTGTTCTTGAGAAAACAACTCAGCAAAAGCAAATTGTTTTTCCTTACCGTTATTCTCTCAAATTCTCTCTTGAAAAAAACAAGAATTTAAACCTTGTTAGCGCTTCAAAACGGCAAAGTTAATCCAAATTTTGAACTGCAACGTGTATAGGAGTTGAGCAAAAACCCTAGGGCAACTCTAGGAGGACAATAAAATACATTGCAATTGTAATGGAGGTTATGCGAACAAGGACCTGCAAGAACCTTTTTAGTGTGCTAACACAAGAAATAAAATGAGTTAGTAGGCGTAATAGAATGAAAGAAAGTATACGGCAACGAAATCTTAAACCTAGAATCAAAGAAAAACTTTAAACAAAGAAAAACCTAGAAAACTGACTCTACCCTGTTTGGGAAAAAAAGTTATTCGTTCTCAGTTTAAAAGTGTTTGAAAGCTCTGAAAGAAAAAAAAAACTCCAAGAAAACTTTGCTGGAAAAATATTAAAGAATGTGTTATTTTTTTCTTTTTTTCCTTTTTTAAGAGAATTGACAACGCAAAAAATTTGGGAAAAAAATTTCCAGCATTTAAACAAAATTACGGAGTTTTGAAATATAAGAATCGAAAGGTAACAATACCATAAACCGAGAACGCCTGGAAACTGATACCAAATGATAGGGAATCGCAGAAGCTTGGATCCAATATCCCTTTAATAAAGAAAAAGAAAGTAAGAGTTAAAATCTAACTTTCCCAAATGACTCAATGAAAAAGGCACGAAATTAAAGGAACGCTTAAAAAATTATATATATAAAAGAACAATGAAAGTAAATAGGATATGACAACACCCCCTTCTAAGATCCTGTCTTAGACAAACATGTGTCTGAAATTGGTTACTCCTAACCCTCTAAGGATCCTGCCCTTAGCAACCTAGACGATGGAGAAGAATGCCAAATACTCGTTGCTGCGCCAATTGGACACTCGCACTCCGAAACAAGAACAAGATAAAAATCTTGAACAGAAAAAAAAGAACTCACAAGAGAACTTTAAAAGAAATAATTGTATTGATCTCAGAATTGAATAAATTGTACAAAGTGAATGAGCCTATTTATAGTCTAGTAAAACCCTAATTACAAAGGAAAAAGAGTTTAATTTAATCTAAAAGACTAACTAGATAAATAATAATTGATAAAATAGAATATTATCTTAGTTAAAAGAGATAAGAATATTATCTCAATTAAAATAGATAATATAATCCTAAAAAAGATAATATAATTATTCCTAATTAAAAGAGATAAATAGAGTCTAAATATATGTAGAAATCTAGCCAGAATGTTCTCAAAATTGAATTTTCGTTCTGGGCTTTGGCTGGTGGGTTTGGACTCTAATTTTGGGTTATTTTGGCATCTTTTTAGCTCCCATAGCCCATATTTGACTTGTACTAACATTAAGGCTTTTTTTTTCTGAGTTGGATTTGCATGAAAAATCAAGTCTGCCTCATTCTTGGATCAATCTTCTAAAACTCCAAAGTGAATCCAACGAACATCTAACACTTCATTCGAAGCGTCTTTAACACGATCAATTTCCTTCAATTCTTCAGAAATAAAGCTTTGCACAAACGTGTTTAACTTCAATTTCAGTTGTTTAGCTTTACTTCTTATAATTGGGCCTGTTGGAATCATTGGGTCGAAATCTGGACTCGGGCCTATGGTGCTCGTATCATGTGTGCTTGCCATAACCAAAGGTAGAAGATGGTGACTATGGTGCTTGATTAACAATCCACCGGGTAAGTCTTTCTTTTCCCTTTTAACTATTGATTTCAATTAAGCTTTCTTTCAGTTGAAGGAAATCAATTTCCTAATCCCACGTATGTGGTGATTAGGCTTGAGGAGAGGCTAATCGCAAGATTAGTCCCTCAACTTTCTATTGTCTATACTTTTACCACCCTAACTTTTAATTTTCTCAATTTGATCACTAAACCATGTTTCAAAGTTCACACTTTAATCCTTAATGATGAAAATGCTTAACTGGGGACTCAATAATTCAATAATTGACCACTCGGTCGAAAGTCAACTTTATAATTTGACTTTCTAATTTGAAATTTCTGGTCACCAGAATCATATTCTGTCTAGGCCCGGTTTTGGGATGTTACAGGGGCTGTGTGACACCAGCCTCACTCCAGATTTGTGATGATGGAGGATCCAGTGGGATCTCGAGTATGGTTGGGCCTTGTGGGCTATGTGTGATAATTGTTATGATAAGAGCATGTGTTTGTTTATCTCTCCTTATTGCTCGTACTAGCTTTCATGCTTATGTTTATGATTAGCATGAAGTATAGTAGAGTAGATGTGTACCACTGAGCTTTGTAAGCTCAGCGCTCGGAGTTGTTATTTCAGTGCGTATGTTGATCGTCAGATCATGGGATCGAGGAGCACTATCAGTACGAGATTCTAGCATGTGGAGGCTTTCAGAGTACGATACTTTTGTTTAGTGGGATATGTATTCATAGGGCCTTACGTGGTTGAGTTTGTAAATCTTTCTTTTGAAATTGTATTAAATCAAATCAAATGTTTAAATGCTTTAAATAAATGTAGAGCTCCTTTGTAATGGTTTAAATTGTTTATCTATGTTTTCAACTGTTGGATTTAATTGTTTTGGAAAATAACTTGTTTAGACTAAATCTATTTTGAGGAATTTCATGGTTTTGGTTTGGGCTTGAGGTCCAAATTGTGACATCCAGGTCGGAGGTGTTACATGGTTACTTATTTTCACTATCGTTAATAATCTTTAACATGTCTTGTACTTTCACATGTGACATCATGCAAGTTGATCTTGTATTGTAGTTGTCATTGTTAAGCTTCTTTTTTTTGTCGACAACGTGTAATTTCGTCATGTGTCGACAAATGATTCTCACAAAACTAAATAAGAGAAGTAATTTATGAACAATACATCAATTAATTTCTCGAAAAAGAAAGAAGGAACACATGGATTAATTAAATAATGAGTCTTTTCTAGCTAGAAATTTTCTATACATGCATTTTCACACTATACTTATATAAGAAAATGAGCAACCAAGTGATAGGCTCGATGCACTTCAATTAAATAACCAATGAAAGGTGTAAAGACTCTTTTTGAATTTGGGAACCAAATATCGAAAGAAAAGAATGGACAATATGACACATTCAATTTTAGAGTGGTTCGACCTTCTCAACCAAGATCATTCACCAGTGGCGGATCCAAAAACTAAAAAATGAGGGTCCAAAATTTTAATACATTTTTTTATAAATGGGTGTGCAAAATAAAATTTCCTTTATAAATTAAACTATATTTTTAAGATTTTCTCCCCTGACATCTCTATTTCCACACTATGGATTTCCCAATTCACTAATGAATTCTTTCTTTTTACATGACAAAGAGCTAACATTTGCATCTCTGTTTTTTCAAAGGCTAAGATAGAACCTCCCTAGTTTTTCTAATGATCATTAGAACCTATCCCTCAATTACGAGGTCTTGACAATGTAAGCATAATACCTTTCTAGGTGGGTGTTTACACAATTTGGCTCACTAGGATTGGACTAAAGAATTACAAGAGATAAACAAAATATACAATGAAAAACTCTACTCTCTTGATCTTTAAGCTTGAATGCCTATCCTCGTGATCCTCGAGTGTCCTTGGCTTGTATTTATAGTGTGAAATGAAAAACTAGCCGTTTATAGCCGTTTGGGATGAATTATAGCCATTGAGGACTTTAATTCCGACCACAAATGTATTTATGTAGCAGTGGGTATCAATAAACGCCTTTCCGTATCGGTACCTGCTAAAATAAGAAAGAGTCATTGCACATAAATACAGAGCGAACCTGTACACGATACATTCGTATCGGTACGATACTTCATGTATCGGTACGGAAAATTTTGTATCGATACGCGAAGTGCTCTCTGGAATCTTGAAATCAAAAGTTTATCGGTACATGGCATTGTCGTACCGGTACAGGCAGCTTCTCATCAGTACTGGAGTATCGTACCGGTACCAAAGGCCTGTTTTTGACACTTAAACCATTTTAAAAGTGTTTGTTCAAGTCGAAAACACTTTGAAAAACTTCCAAACATATTTTTCAAGTTAAATGGACTTTGAATTGTTTTTACAATATTTGTTCAAGTTTAAAAACTTTTTTCACTTTGTTATATCAAAATAAATATCTCAACACCAATCAACAACAAAAAAAACCTTAAATTTTCTATTGCGGATGATCATGGAATGCTACAACCACAAAGAAAAATTAACATTTTATCAAGCTTTGATATCAATTTTTAAACACTCCATCGTCCAACAAAGACATAAGATAAAATCCAAAAAGAAAAACAATGACATAATAGAAAATCCAAAATAAAGAGAATGAAAGATAAAATCAAATGAAAAGGTCGACACTTGATTTTTTTTTTTTTTAATACAAGGTAAGCATATAACACTCTTATACAGGCAAATAACCACTTTTTTCCCTTATCAATGTGAGATCTTTTGCCTTTACAACATCAACCAAACAACTAGAGATATAAATTAGGCTACTAACAATTTATTCAACTATGACATAAACTTAACTAGATGATAATGTGTTAGTTTTGATATTAGTCCGCCAATAAATCGGATATCGTGGATCAGTGGTGGAACTCGGTGAAAGAGTTTGTGGGGGACAACTTAAAATTTATTAAAAAAATAGAGGTTTAAACTAAAATTTTTAAAAATTTGTAGGTTTCATTTACACTTTTCAAAAAGTTAGGGATCTGATTAAAATTTTAAATTTTTGAGAGATCTAATGAGTACTTTTAAAAATTATAAGAGGTGTTTTAATTAATATTTTTAAATTTAAGCTTAATATGAATTTTTCAAATTTTAAGGGAACAATTATATTTTAAGAAATTTAAAGAGCTAAATTTTAATTTTCAAAATCTAGTGAGTCATAGCTCTCACTGGTCTCACTACCTTATGCCGGTTAGCCAAGCTGCTCATCTTTATTCCTTATATTCACTTGGCTCATGGATTTTAGACCTATTAGTTGCACTCTCGTTCCTTCTCATTTCCTTCTCATTTAAGTAAGATTAAGATTAGATTTAAGATTTGTCAAAAAAATAAATTAGTTATTTTGTTTCTCAAAGTTTAATTATTTTCCCTTTTCAATTTAATTTCTCTCAAATTTCATCGATAATATTCTACTTTTACTCTATTAGAATGGTTGTTATTATTTTGTATAAATAAATGACTATCAGGTATAACCATTGAGTGGTTCCAGTGGTAAAAAATGATGTTAATCCTCTTAAGTGATCCGAATTCAAACAAAATAGTATGTATGGTGTATTTTTAAAAGACTAAGAGTAAATAACATATACTACCGTATAATCACAGAAAATATTAAAAATGATTACGATGCAAGTTTGCAATTAATTTTCTAGTCAACAATACATTGATCTCGTATCACATATTATATTCCTAGTATATTTAATAAAAAACCAAATATCTATTCCAAAAAAATACCAAATATGTGAACACACCAGTGAAATTTAGTGAAATTTATAATGAGAAATGAAATATTGGAGTAGCTGGTTGCCCAGTTGCTAGGTTTAGGAACATTAAGGATAAAATGCATTGCTCACATCATTATATTCTCAGTCTCAACTACTCCAAACCATCATTATATATGTATGTATGTACTCTCATTACTTCTACTCCATTTATGCACGGAATTCTTTGATTTATAATACGAAATGTCTCAACCAATTATTTTTTAACTTTATTTTAGTTCACATTAGTACATGAAATTGACACGATATTAAAGTGTCACATTATTAAAAGAATTTAAATGGGTCATAGTCCAAGTTCAATGACAATGACCAACGGAAACAAAGAAATTGAAGGACCAAATTAAAAATGTAAAGTTTAGAGCTTAAAATTGATTTACCCCTTTTATTTAATTATAATTTTGATACACTCTCCTAGTGTTCATCATAAAATGAAGTAAAAATGATCAAAATCCAAGTTCTATGACTAACGCGAACAAAAAAAACAAATTCAAAAATAAAAATACTTTATTTCTATATTTAATTATAATTAAGTTTATCTTGTGTTTAGGGTTGATCACGGCTCAACAAGAACGTAACGAGTTCGGACCAAAATGAAATAATAATGCTAATTTCTTAATTATTGCATAGCGAGTATTGGTAGATCAAGCTTTCAAGTCTTGGATTCGGAAACAATTAGTATTTACCAACTCACATCATTCGTTAACATAATGTTAAATTATTTAGCGTTCACTATTTAAAATCACTAGGTGACTTAAAATAAATTACTGAGATTAATAATAAAATTGAATACGTTTTTTTTATGTAAAATGAAATAGAATGTCCTTAATTTAAAACTATTAATCTCAATTATTAAGACTCGGTTAATCCAATAGTTATAATTCATTATAGAACTAAATAGTTTTACATTATATTAATAGATCTTAACATATATAGTGACGGAACTCGGCGTTATTTATTGAGGGTGTTATTTCTTAAGGGTCATGGCCAGGGGTAAAGCAATGTATTGGTTGGAAGAGGCTTTTGTCCCTCCCAAAATTTTTAGTATAATAGTATTTTAGGTCAGGTTTTTAATTTAAATATTAGTCAAATAATGCATTTGTCCCTCATATTTTTTAGATTTAAAATTTTAATAAATTTTTATCCCAATATTTAATTCTAGCTCCGTCTCGACCAATCATTCCCTCTTGAATTCCGCCCCTGCATGAGGATATTTATAGCCAGGCCAAATAAATAAATAAAATGAAGCTGTAGCATTTAGTAGAGTAGTTGTTAGAGCAGTTGGAAGAAAATAGCAGCGGCTGTCTTGCCTTTTATGGCTGACTAGACTATATACATAACGGACAACAAAAGCATGAATATATAATACATATCACCCTCTCCCCTGAATTTGTGTAATTGGTAAAAATGGTGACCATGACCAAGACTGAAACCTCCAAGCCATGGAGACCATTCGCCTCAAAATGTTGTTCAACTGATGGCCAAACAGTTCTGGGAAATTTCAGCCATTGCAGGACGTCCAAGTCTGACCTCTCCAACAACATTGCTCCCTTACCGTCGTTTCGACGGTCGTCGTTTTCCGACCTCAGTCGTTCGTCGTCGACGCGCATCAACGAGGATCTTGCGCAGTCTTTTGGGGGTGATTTGTATGATTTCCAGCTGAGCGAGCTACGGGCCATAACCCAGGATTTCTGTGCCAATTATTTGCTAGGAGAAGGTGGGTTCGGGACTGTGCATAAAGGTTACATTGATGACAAATTGAGACAGGGTTTGAAGGCTCAAGCTGTTGCAGTCAAGCTTTTGAACATTGAAGGCCACCAAGGACACCGTGAATGGCTTGTAAGCAAATTTTCTCTCTTTTTTTTAAATAAACAAATTTGGTCTAATTATGAATTTAAGCATTTGGGAATGGGTAACTAGAAATGTATTGGGGGTGCAGGCAGAAGTAATATTGTTGGGGCAGCTGCGGCACCCGCACTTGGTGAAACTGATTGGGTATTGCTGTGAGGAGGAACAACGTCTCCTTGTATATGAGTTCATGGCCAGAGGAAGTTTGGAGAATCATTTATTCAAAAGTAACTTCTTTTTTTTACCAATCAAATTATATATATATATGGATTGTTTTTAAAAATGGAGTTGAAAACAGGGTCAGGGTTCTCAACATCACTGCCATGGGGCACCAGATTGAAGATTGCCATTGGAGGTGCCAAAGGTCTTGCATTCTTGCATGGGGCTGAGAATCCTGTCATATATCGAGACTTCAAAACTTCCAATATCTTGCTTCATTCTGTACGTACGTCTGTTATACTGTTGTGTGTGTGTATATATAGCTTAAGTTGGGCTTAATTAACTTTTCTTATCAGGATTTCACAGCCAAATTATCGGATTTCGGACTAGCAATGCTGGGGCCGGAGGGCTCGAACACGCATGTCACGACTCGTGTTATGGGCACCTATGGATATGCTGCCCCGGAATATGTATCAACAGGTCATTTGACGACGAAGAGCGATGTTTATAGCTTCGGAGTAGTGGTATTAGAGCTGCTTACCGGAAGGAGAGCAGTGGAGAAATCAAGGAGTAAGAATGAGCAGAACCTGGTTGATTGGGCTAAGCCTTACTTGAACAGCAGTCGTAGGCTGCGGTATATCATGGATCAAAGACTGGGCGGGCAGTATTCAGTGAAAGGAGCAAAACAGATGGCTCTTCTGGCTTTGCAGTGCATCAGTTTGAACCCAAAAGACAGGCCACGGATGCCGTCCATTATTGAAACACTTGAATCCCTGGTGCAGTATAAGGACATGGCAGTCTCCTGTGGACAGTGGCCTGTCTCCTCTAAAAAGATTGGAGCCGGTAATTGCAGGGCACAAAGAAGATCAGGTTCAGCTGGCGTTCAGAATAAAAAACCCACATCGGCTGACTCAATTCCAAGGAAGGCTGTACCTGTATGACTATGTATGGGAGTATGACTATGTATGTATATATATATATACACACAGGCGCAGCCCTGGTTTGTAAATATTTGAAATCTACGTACGTGTGAGATAAATGTCTAAAAGGCGTGCTTTTGAAATTGTCATTGAATGTTCACACATTGGTTATCCTCACAAAGTTTTTCTAGATGGTTATAGTATAGAAAGTTTTCTTTGCAAGGTAGCGGATCTGTCCAGGATACTCAGCATCAAGTTGGCATGTGTTTAACAAATAGTAATAAAAAACAATGTTGGCCACTCCAACTATCCAGAGAATTCATTTCCAAGGACTTGTATATTTTTAAAGTAGGACCACACGGCAGAATATTGCTTGCTACAAGTTATTCATATAGGTAGGGTAGGGGTGAACAAAACCAGGGTAAATTGTTAGTGTAAATAGTGGCCATGGAAGCGATACGATGCTGATGACGGTACTCATGGTCAGTTGAAACAACAAATTGTTAGTAATAAGCCTTCGTTGAGCATTGTAGTAGTAATAATATTTCTTAGTAAACTTTGAACAAATTGAGCAATTTTTCGTTTCCCTCCCTCTCTGACCAATAATCCTTTTCTTTTGCCCAAAGGACACTGCAAATTGCAAGTTCACATTTCTCCCAACCCACAATCATCCTTTTCTTTTGCAGCCAAAAGTGACCATCCCCCACAGATCATGCAGGCAGCAAAAAAGCACCCCCCAAAAAAGAAAACATGAACTTCCAAATGCATTATGGTCGAGATTATCCATCTATTCTCCCTCTCTCTCTCTTTTTCTTCCATTTTGTCACTAGGGTTTAAAACTTACTCTACATGGCTGCCGATGCTCCTCAGGAAGTATGGAGTAAGACCGCAAGCTCAGTTCTCCACAGCCAACAAATCCTGCCTGCAGATATCCCCACGGCAAAGAGGGCACACCCTGCAAGCCATAACACGTCAGCACATTCCCTGAGGCTGAAACCGCAATAACCCTATTACAATAACAGTACCACAACAATCCGGTTTTACTTTATACATGATCGAAAAAAGAAAATAAATAACAAAATTGAAACTCTTGGTTTTAACCATAACTTACCAAATTTGCTTTAACTAAATTATGCTATTTATCAAAATATTAAAGTGAAAATGGAAATAGAAAATGAAAAGCATTCCCCAAACCGAACATGCCCGTAACATTTTTAAAGTTTGGAAAAACAGGAGAATGGTACACATTGGAAAAGCCTGTGTGGGTGTAGCTAGTCTTCCAGATATTACGCAAGTGAACACACCTTGTTTTACCAACAAATATACAAAATTTCTATTTCCAGTGAGGCCAAGTGAACTTACTAAGCTTACACAATGAAAGTGCCAAATTGTAAAAATAAGGCAGGGCTCTATCTAGCCAAAAGTAATTAAAAGACGGAGGATATATCACAACAAAATATGACTATTTCCATCAGTTAGATAAAGATATCAATTGCCAAAAGATATTAGTTCCCTTAATAAATTGGTACAGTCCTGCACTTCAATGTTAGGTTAATGAATGAAGGAATCTAATTCTCCATACATTTTATCACCAGGTTAGGCAGCAAGAAGTATGGCCCATCCTTCCCAAACATGTAAAGGATCACTTTGATCGGTAGCATTGCACAGATCATTTCCTAGAAATTACATAAATGAAAAACAAGGGGTAGATTGATGAGAAGGAAAGATTAATGCATGCACCTGCATGCCAATTCCAAAGGCTCTAGGACCATCGAGCTATATGTCATGACAGCCTCACCCTTTGGCAGTTTTATATTTATTGTATCACTGTATACCATAAAAATGCATTTCTCCAAATTTTTCAAAGGAGGATATTGATGAGTCTTTCAAGTCTCATATGACTTGGTCTTTCTGTTTCACTAATGATAACCTAACATTGGCTTGCAATTGCATCCAACCTTCTACTTTAGGGGAAGAAATGACAAGTTAATCTTATCTAGCACACCCTTAATCATATATGTACCAAAACGTTAAGTTAAAAAGAAATGCAATAATAGTTGTCCATCTTCAGGGTAAGAAATGGCAAGTCAATTTTATTTGGCACACCCTTAATCATATATTTTCCGCAACATTATGTTAAAAAAGAAATTCAATAATATTTGTCTGTCTTATACCTGTGAATCTCCTTGAGCCACTTGTCTATACACGTTCTGTGGAATTCATGATAACAAGGCAATATATGCATGCTATCCCCCTCCTCATACTCCACAAGGCATATGTAACATCTGTTAATTGAATATAAAAAAAAAAAATTAAGAACCAAAAGATGCCTGATTGTAGATTAATGACATATGAAGTTGCTGAAAAAGAAAGCATACTGAAGGTTAGGGCCCTTAGAAACTTCATTTCCCACCATTTTATATGTCCATGCAGGTAGCCAATCCCTAATTCTGACTAAAATTCCATCTATAGCTCCCCCAATTTCCTCTATTACTATTGGATTCAAGGCCAATGAAATCATTAATCTCGAGACAGATCACCTAGAAAATCTAAAACTTGAGACTTTAATGCTTAAGGATGAGAGAAATTTGCATATGTATCACATCACCAGTTTACATCCATTATATCTGTGCATATTACACAAGGTTATCATGTCTATATTTCAAATTTACATGTTACTCATAGTTGCTAAAACGTAATAGATTAAAGTCAAAATGGAATCCTCTAGACAGGAAAATTGCATATGGAACTCATCTCAACCAATATTGCGGGTCAATGACAGGACAATTTAATTACTTATTTCTCCTCTCATAAGTCATTAAGAAATCATGACATTAAACTTCAATACTCTACATAGAATTAGGCTCGTGAATCCAGAAGAGACTACCAACAGGTCAGCCAATGATAGACCTACTTGAGTATTAGACACCAAATCTTCATGAGCCTACTAGTGACTATAACATGGAAGCAGACTTTAAAACTTAGCGTCCAAAAAGAGCTAAGACTCCATATCCTCCGTGATAAAGAACTAGCAATCATTCTTCCTTCAGGATTTAAATTAGCTGATTGAATATAATTTTAAGCCATTCAGCTTTAAATTATCCCAAACAAGAAAAACTTCAGTTACCTTATTATTTTAGACTCATATTGTCATTAGCTTAATTATAGTTAAGATATAGGACAAGCTGTCTCATTATCAATTTGCAAACATACTGTAGTCTAAAAAGCTTTTACTTCTTTCTACAACTGATTATGTTTCATCTGAGCTCATTACACAAATTTATAACTTACTCTAAGCTAAAATGCCAACCACATATTCTTTCATTGCAGATCCATTTAAAGTCAAGGCATATACAGTTAAATCTCATCTTCAACCATCTCTGGGAGACACAAATTGTCGAGTGTGCTTCACATTTTTCAAATGGAAGAGGAAAATAGATACTCACTGTCCAGCCTCATCATCATAAAGTTTGTGTGACTTGTTGTATGCTTTGACAGGAAGCGATTCCACAACTTCATTGGGTGCAGGAACAGATCCAATTGAAGATACAGAAGGTCGAGAAGATAAAACCACGGATTGCTGGTGAATTTCATCCAGAACCTAGTTAAAATGCATAGAAATTTAACTCCAAGTGATAGGTGCAAGAGAAAGAAGGAAGATCCACCCAGAGAAGGCAATAATAACATAACAAACTAAAATTACCTCAAATAAAGCTTCAGCTAACATAACAATTCTGGATATACTAGCCCTAGCACTTGTCTCATCATTTGTATTGGAATCTCTATTATTTACACGACACGTGCATTGACCAGTTCTATGTTGACCAGATAATATACAAGACCTTTCATGTCCGGAAAAGTTCTCAAAACGGCTTCCTAGCCGTTGAAGAGCTCGAACCTAAAGCAGTCACATAGGTCAGTAACTAAAGAAAACGGATAGAAAAATAAGCAGCATCTTTCACTGAGATGGACAATATTCAATCAACTTATAGCATTCACTGAGATGGACAATATTCAGTCAACATATAGCAGAATGGAATGCAGGCAAAACCTAAAGAAGAAACAGATGCAAGGAGATATAAATAAAGCACTAGGGGAAATTGTTTGCCATAGCAATTGTCATATTCGAATGTACATTTCAACAGAGGTTGATGAGATGCTATCTGCATAATTCAGTAATCATCAGACATTAAATTAGAAGATTACAAACCTGAGATCGTATTCTTCTCCTTCTCTCAAGGAAATCGGATCTGTGCTCGAGTAGATCATGATACCTGGCTTCTCTAGACCGTGAAGTTTCAACTTCATGGTCCTGAATGTTAAAAACGGGATTGTTGGGTATAACGAGGGCAGTGGATGTGGAACTGGAAGGAGAGGTAGCCGATTGCCGTGATCCTCCGTCTGCCGCAAAAGCCTGAGTCTGGTTGCCGCTTTGCTGTAAAGGGCAGAATGTGAATTCAGATAAAGAAGCTCTACGAAGAACACGATCACGAAGCCTTCCAACACTCAATGTTCTGCTAAAACGTACATTCCTTTCAACAGGTTCTCGACTTCCGACTCCAACACGTCTATCCCTATCCCTATCCCTATCTGCGTCCCCGCCTTTGAAGATTACGGGAGAATATAAACTTAAAGAAGAAGAATTTTGGGGAAGTTGTTGTGGATGTTCTTCAAACGTGTCGGAGTTGTCATCGGGGTTCAATATCGCAGGACTTGTAGGATATGCCCTAGACGACCCTAAACTATTAGCTCTGCTTAATCTGAAGCTAACGTTACCCGGAAGGAAGCTAAAGCCGGAGAGGCAACGAGAAGGAGAGTGATGCACTGGTGCTGCGGTGGTGGCTCTGCCTGAGCTACTACCGCCACCGGAAGTTATGCATGGCAGTGGCATTTCGTAATCAGGTGCCACTTCACCTTTAACCTTGCTAGAAGGTTCCCTTTTCACCTGATCCGGCTCAGATTCCGGTGGTCTCCTGATCCGGTTGGTGAAATTAGAGCCGTGGTTTTTATTACGGGATTCAGCAGATCCAGAAGGCGGTCCCAGGCAAGAGGATTGGAAAATAGATCTTCTGGAAGAGGAAGCTCCTCCTCTGCAAGAACCCTTGCTCCCACCGGATCCCATCTTCAACCTAAACACAAACAAAGGAAGAAAATGGAATGGGAAACAGATTAGGCCTAAAATTACGCCATTGAACCTGCTTGAAAAAAGGCACCCGTATTAGTTGCAAATTACAAGCGGAGTTCTACTTACTGATTTACTTAGATTTCAGACCAGATCAGATAAGATCTGGGCCATGCAGTTGCAGTTTCAAAAGTGTTTAACTTAACCAAAATACATTTTCTCTTTCTTAAATTACTATTTTCATCTCTATCACTAAACTAAACTGTCCCTATGTCATCGTTTCTCCTCCCGTTTTATCAATTTTGTAATCCATCATTTAATTTAAGTTTAAAAGGTATTAAAATTTTAAGAAATTCTGCCACACTCGTCGGCGACGAGCACTATTAACGACGAGTATTGAAGAGCATCATTAATTTAATTTATAAAGATTAAAAATTTAAAGAACTCGTAGTATAATTATAAATTATTTATAAATTAATTAAAATATATTATTTTATTTTTAATTTTCTTTTAAAAATAAATCAAAATACCTACTTAGCCCTAAATTACAAAACCCTAATTTTGTTCATTTAAAATTTAAGCCGTCGTTACTGTCGTTGCCATCGCTGTCCTACCGCTATTTCACTATGTCCGGTCAATGACGACTAAACTAGAAAATTAAAATCAATTTAATATATACAAGTTTTCATAATTAAAATCAATGTCAAATAGCTATTATTGTTGATCTGGCCGAGAGGAAGGCGTCGACGACGCAAGATATACTGTTGCACATGTTTTTGACTTGCGACGATATTAGGCAGTTTATGACGAAGATGGATATTGCCGATAAGATTCTAGGGTTGCTGGTCGGAAACTTGCATATATTCAATTGATTTTAATTTTTCAGTTTAGTCGTCATTGGCCAGACATGATGAAACAGTTGCGGCGGCGACGGCAGCAGCAACTACAGCGGCGGCTTAATTTTAAATGAACAAAAATTAGAGTTTTATAATTTAGGAGTAGATAGGTATTTTGATATATGTTTAAAAGAAAATTAAAAAATAATATATTTTAATTAATTTACCTTTTTATTTTTAAGTAAATTATATTTATACAGTGAGTCATTTAAATTTTTAATCTTTATAAATTAAATTAATGGTGCTCGTCACTAATGGTGCTCGTCGTGGCAGACTCGTCCTATATTCATATTTTTCTTTAATCTTATAATAGTGCATACACTTTGCAAATAAATCTACTTGAACTTGGGTCTCTAGAATAAACATCAATACATCATCTTTTTCACTAGATCATGCCCAAACGGCTTATAATTATAACATTAATCAATATTATAATTAGTGTATTGATATTATAAAATTAACTAAAAATATATAAAATATAACATCTAATTAATGTTATAATTAATATATTTTTATAAAATAACTTTAATAAACTTCAACACTAGTTAAACCTTAAAACAAATTATTTTGATCATGTAACAAGCCCGTTAGTTGGGTACAACAGTTGTGTAATGAATTTTTTTACCTCAATGGACTTGTGTGTGAATCTCAGTAGAATTTTTGTTTTTATTCCATTGACCAAATAGATAGTGAAATGTATCACCATTTTATTGGGTGACGTACTGAATCAGTTGTAGTTAAAGATTTAACTGTTTTGACTAGAGATATATTCAAGTCGGGTAGATCGGATTCGGGTTATCTCGGGTCAAGTCAATAGTTTGACTCGAGTGGGGTCGGATTCGGGAATCTAGGTTGACTCGAGTTCGTGTCAATGTCAGTTTGATCCCAACTCAGACTCGGTTTGAGTTCAGGTCGGGTCAATACCAGGGTCGGGTCAATATCAAGTTCGGTTCAAATCCAATGGAATGTAAATTCGGGTCAAATTCAAGTTCGGGTCTAAGATGTTAGTTATTGGGTAAATTCGGGTTCGGATAAAATTAGGGCCGGGTCATTCTCGATATCATGTCAAGTTCAAGTCGGGTCACGTCGGTTTCAGATAAAATTCGGTTTCGGATTGACTTCGAGTCGCTTTAATTCACGTCAGTTTCAGATAAAATTCAATGAGTATATGTATAAATTATATTAAAAAATAAAAATTATATGAATAATATTTAAAAAAATATTAAATAACATTACACATCTTTAAAATAATTTATGAATAATGAGATCCATTGATTGGCCTAGTAGCTTCGAATCCCGGTATAGGAATGTAATTTATATTTAATCAAATAATAATAATTTATGAATAATTTTTAAAAAAATTAAAATTTTAAATCATAATTCAATGAGTACATATCTTTTTAGACGACAAAAAGAGACTATTATCACATGTCTCACTATAAAACCTCTCTAAACTCAATGGAAGAAAAATAGTGCACATGGTAATAATAAACGTAAACTTACAAGGACAAACCCGATTAAAAATAACACAAGAACAAATCAAACACACTGGAAACTAATCACTAATCAGCTACATCCTCATGCAACAAAGATTCAAACCCAGGTAGGGTAACGCAAACTGAACAACGACAAAACTGTCTGACTTGCCGATTTTGGCAAAAGCATCAGCCACCTTGTTGCCATCACGACGAACATGCTCTAAACGCACACATCATCCTCTCTGACATAACAATGGGTATATATTTTTTGAATAGCGATGAATATATATATACACACACGAATAATCTGTAAAAATTTTAAAAGTTTAATTCAATAAGTATATATATATATGAATAATATTTATAATTTTATTTTTTAAAATTTAAAATATTAATTCCAGGAGTATATATATGGATATTTTTTAAAATTATTAAATAACATTACAAATCTTTAAAAAATTATTTGAATAATCTTTATAAACATTTAAAATTTAAAATCTTAATTCAATGAGTAGATATATCTATTAAAATTTTAAAATTTATATGAATAATCTTTAAAATTTTAAAATCTTACCAAACACGACAACATTTCCCTTTCTTAATTTCTTTCTATAGCCACCCTCTCCCACGATGGAAAAACTGTGTATTTAAACCTATTTTCTCATTTTCTTGCAAACCAGACCTTCTACAGTGGAAGTTCCACTTAATGTACTTAACATCATCATAATTGGTTGTATGATTTTAAACTTGAGGAAATAGATGAATAGTATCTTTGTGTGGTTAAAGATTCTTCGGTTTCTGATTTAAAAGAAGAATCACTTATAGTTTAATTGTTAATAATCTTGTATGTGCTCTATTTATATATTTGCTTCAATATTTATTGATTTTTGGTTTACTAATGCTTTTGATTGCTCATTAATGGATTTCTTATATGATTTTTTGAATTTATTGGTTGATCTTGTAGCATCCACGACCCGAATGTCACAATTGGGTCTCAAGCCCAACCCAAAGCCCATAAAATTTGCCACAAGATTTAGCACAAACACCATCATTTCATAAAAATTCATTAAGTTCAAATACTTGACATAAACAAAATAGTTAAAAACGTTACATGGGAGCTCCATTTAAAATACATAATTAAAAGCATTCGATTCATAAGTTAAAATCTAAACCGGGAGTTACAATACAACATAGGGTCCTACGAATACATAGCCCAATAATCTAAGCATTGTACTCAGACACAAGTCGATGTCAAGGTCCTACATCGATGGTGCTCCAACGATGCACGCCAACCTACTAACCTGCAACGGAAACAACAATTTCGAACGTTGAGCTAACGAAACTCAGTGGATACACTTTCACTCAACCATGATTCATGTAAATCATAAATAAGAGCATGTAGCTAAGAATGATACATGGCAACATAATTCATGCGGCACTACCTCTAGTTGCCTAAACACATAGCAACGAATAATACAATAGTCTCGCATCGCATACATGCACTATACCAACAATCCTAGAGTGAGGCCCGGTGTCACACAACCTCGGGAATATACGCTCATACTCGCAATCTATCATCGAGTATCATCGAATGAGTCCTGGTGTCACACAACCTTGGGAACATACATCCGAAAGCTCATCTTTTAGTGTTGTAACACTCTCATTGGGTATCTGAATCCCATCAATCAAGTAACCCAAACACACGAGTGCCTTACTTGGCACGTAACAACACATAGTCCACAAAGGATCTCTATGGTTGATATTACAAACAAATCAAACATCATTTACCAAGTTATTACTCATTATCTCATATAGGAGATTAGATTCTCGGTTTCTCAGTTTTACTATTCATTTTACCCCATTAGAGACCCATTGGGCCCTAACTCTCGAATTATAGGTCTTCGAACTCAAATCATAATTTTTGGGCAGATTGCCAGTGAGTATCGATACCCACATGAGGGTATCGTTATGCTTCTATGGGTACGATACTCACCTATGAGTATTAATACCCTACTTACATACAGCAAGGGTTTATCTAACACCTGGTACCGATACATAAGGCCGTGTATCGATACCTCCATAGGTATCGATACGCCCCTAAGCATACCGATACCCAAAAATGCTACTGGAATGTGGGTGGAACAGAGGGTATTGGTACTCACTTATGCGTATCGATACCCCCTACAAACTCTACTTATGTTTTGCCATAAAATAAGGAGGTACCGATACCAATTCATCTAGTATTGGTACACGAGCCCAGAAACCAATTTTTGGAGCTCGCAAAACACTCCCAACTCCCCTAACCTTTATGTTTAATCCCCAAAATACACCTAAAAGTTATGAAAGATGATTAAAGTGGGTTCCTATCATTTTTACATCATTTCAAGATCAAATCTGAATTTCACCATTAATGGGATTTCAAGCTCTCAACCAACCAAAACATCAAACCAAACACAAGCAGTCTAACTTTGTGATTTCTAGGAATATGTTGGGATGATCAATCGACGAAGAATGGACAAAATGGGTAAATTGGTAAAAAAAAATTGAAGGGAACCAAAGCAAAAAAGATAAAAAAGATGAACAAGTGATTTATAGTGGTTCAAGCTTTTAACAAGCTCTACATCCACTACCTTAGCTCCCCACTAAGGATTTCAACCAATTCACTAATGAACTCTTCCCCTTTTCTAGCCTAAGGAGGCAACCGTTATAAATCGATCAAAGCTTTCTACCCAAAGCTTGATCAAGGTTCACTCTTTTTACAAGAAGCAGAATGGCAAAAGAAAATTCCTCTCAAAGGTTGTATTTTGCCCCAATACAAGTTCTCACAACCCAAACTTGAACAAAGAATTACAATGAATAACACTCAAGTGAGTTACAATAAAATTTAACTCTAAAAGCTCTTGGATGATTAGATTTTTGCTTGATTGCTTTAAACTTGTTCAATAGTTGTTGTTGTAGCTTTGGAGACTTGATTTATACCCTTTCATTGAATTTTAACCGTTTGGGTGGTTGAGGTCATCAATAGTGCCGTTGGGGACCATTTTTCTTGTAATAAATGTTGTTTAGTGACCAACCGTATCGGTACACGAAGAACCGTATTGTTTCTTGTCAAAAGAAGAAAAAACTATTGTGCAATAGTGTATCGATACGCTTTGAAGGTGTATCGAAACGAATATAGTGTAAAAGCAAAGTCGTTATCAATGTAAGTAAAGGCGTACCAAAATAGACATACAGTAAAACTAGGGCGTATCGATACGGTATAGCCGTATCGGCAGATTTTGCTCACTGGAATTTGAGGAAAAAGTCTAGTAAAAAATGCATCGGTACGCCTAGGGGCATATCGATACGGGTTAACCAGTTTTTAAAGTTTGCTGATTTCCATAACTGATAAGCAACGATCATATTTTAAATGCAAAGATTTTGAAGATCTTAACACCCTATATTGATATGGTGAAGGCCGTATTGATACTCGTAACAAAAAAAACCCAGATGAAGGCCATATCGATACAAGGACAGCCATATCGATACGTTTTTGAGATTAAAATTCAAGTAGTGAAAATCCATATCGATACACAAGAGCTATATCGATACGCCTGGGTGTATATGGTTAATTTGAGTATCAAAACATTTAGAAACTTTTGGAGTTTTAAGTTTTTGACATAGAAATAATTTTAGGTTCAAATTCTTGTCGTCTTGTGAGATTTTTGAGTACTTTAAAATTTATTTACTTTTACAATTTGGTCCTTAAACAATTTTTTATATCAAAATCAAATTTAGTTTTACAGAATACGAAGGAGTTAGTAATGTACTAGCCTTGATTCCTTGCTGAGAAAGAAGCCTCCAACAAGCTCCTCAAACCTTCATCTTCCCAAGCTTCTTGGATGGTTCTCCCACCTCTTTCACTACAAGGTGATGTTGCAAAACGAGTTACAACATTACTAGAAGGTTAAGAAACATAAAAGATGGAGCTTTATAATAGAAAAGGGGTTTACAATTCTTATTCTTGTTCATCATCAACAACCCCCACCAACTTTCATTTTCCAACCTCCAAAAAAAACTATCAATCCTTACCTTGACTTGTAGATTGTTGGATGATGAGCAACTTATCCTAAATCCTTGATTCCAAAAATTGCTTCAAATTAACAAAGATTGGACCTTTAACATGGGTGCAAGGTGAAAGGATGAAGACGGGGCTAATGGAGCATAGGGGAACAAGATGATCTCTCCCATATTTTTTTCTGCATAAATTAAATGGGTGATCAACCCCTCCCTTTCCAAAAGGGAGAAAATTACATATTTGACCATCTTTCATCATCCCAAACACAACCCAACCCAAGGCACCAAGCCCAACAACAATGCAAGCCCAAAGAAAAGTCTAAACTTTTAACCCAAACGTGAACCCCAAGGTTCAGGTAGAATGTAACATCCCAAAACTGGGCCTAGTTGGAATTTGATTCCGGTGACCAGAAATTTCACATCAAAAAGTTAAAATCACAAAGTTAACTTTTGACCAAGTGGTCAATTATTAGTTTAATAAACCCTAATTAAGCATTGGTATTGCTAAAGATCCTATTGCACATATTGAGATATAGTTTAGTGGCTAAGTTGAGAAAATTAAAGGTTAAGAGGGCAAAAGCATAGAGAATTGAAAGTGAGAGGCTAACCTTGCAATTAGCCTCTCTCTATGACTAATCATCCTATACGTGGATGTTTGGGGTGAAGTAGCTTCACCTAAAGGAAAGCTTAGCATTAACAAGAAGTAAAAGATGAATAAAAGAAAGAAAACTCATCAGTTATTGACTAAGCAAGCACTTCTCCCTAACTTCATCCCCTACCTCTAAGCACACACCTCCATTGAAGGTGAAATCAAGCTTTGATTTCCTTAAGTTCATTGATCATAGTTTATAGCTATTGATCGAGTAAGTGCTTCCTCAATTTGATTTACCAATTCCATGACAGGGATCATGATCAATCTTAAGTTTGAGAATTTATGAAACCCTAAAAATTCTTTAGAGATATCATATCTTGTTTATTATCAATCCTCATGGTTATAGAGTTGCTATGAATCCATTATCGATATTGAAATTCTTGTAATCTCGACTTTTGTAGCTCAAGAAAATCAAGGTGAAGAATCACCAATTTTCCCAAGTCCAAAAACAAGGGAGTTGTCATCCGGGAACCTTGAAAGCCTCGAAATCATCGGTGAGTGTAGTCGGAGTCAAGGGATTGGCTAGGTACCTTCCCTTAATTTATGGATGCTGATTTATTGCGTTCCCATTATTGGCCAAGGTATGTTGCATTGAAAACCTCGTAGGAGGGATCATCGGTAAGCTTATTATATTACCAAGTTGATCATTGAGTTGTCATATGATCATTGATATTATGAGTATTGAATTAAGTCATATTGAACATGTTATAAGATCATTTTCATTTTCATTGCCATTGCATTGTTATTGTTTTTGCTATTGTTATTGATATTGACAAGTATTGATATTTATGAGTATCGAATCCTTGGATATGAATGGACATGGGATACAATTGGCATGCCATAAAATTCATGAGCTCATTAGTAAGGAGAAGACTATGGTCCTTAAGCTAAAGCTCTTATTTGGCGATGTTGGCGGGACGTGATTGTGTTGGTCTTAGTAGCGATGTTGGCGGGTATTGACCATTCATTATTGGCAATGTTGTTTGGGAATTCGCGTATCCACATTACTTGTCGATTCAAGGAAATATGTCTTGAGATGCATTACATTGATATATACATGCCATGATCTTCATAGTTATTCATGTTAATGTTTGTGACTACCTCACTAGGACAAACAAGCCTAATGCATCTCATTTCCATGCATTTTCAGGTTAAAGTATAGTTGGATCAAGGATCGGAGTAAAAAGTGTTTTTGAAACAAGTCACATTCCCTATATGTAATGTTAATCTAGCTCTTAAACTTCTAGGATGGTGGAAAAATAGCTAGACTAGTCACATATGCCCCTTTTGGTGTGTATAAGTCATGCTTGCATTCTAATAATGCTTAAGACTCTAAATGGCTTTTTAGCATGGCTTAAGAATAGCTAAGAATGCATAAGTGGCAATAAAAGGTGAAACCTAGTAAATGGATTTGGATGACTCTAAAAATTGGCATGCTAGTAGATTATAGGGTTTAAATCTTGTTGGTAAAATTTTGATGCATTTGGATATCATTCAACAGGTCAAATTGATTAAAAACTAGATGAAATCTATCATTAAAGTGTAGGGCATACCGATACAGGTCAAGCTATTTCGATACGGCCTTGCATATTTGGTCGGTCAAAGCATAGATCAACTAAAGCGTACCGATGCGAGCTAGGACGTTTCAGTATGAAGGTTGACAATAAGGTTAGGGAATTTAGTTGTATTGATACGGCCTTTAGGCGTATCGAAATAGGTTAACCATGGTCAATACGTATCGATACAGCCCCATTTGTATCGAAATAGGTAAGGATTTTGGCAAATAAAACTTGAAATTGTGCACATTGATATCGATACGGCCCTAGGCGTATCGAAACATTGGTCAATGGACAAGTCAAAGCTAGTCAACCCGCATCGATATGGATCAAGCAGTATCAAAACGAAAGTAGACAGTTTTAGAATAAAGCTTAACCCGTACCGATACAGCTTTAGGCGTTTCGGTACGGTGACAACTAAAACTGTTAAAAAGGCTAAGAACATAGTTTTAATAGTTTACAGATTGGTCACTAAGGATCGCAAGGCTTAATCGAATGAGTAAATGATCTCCATTTGCTTTGAAAATTTATACGAACATTGATTTCAACATGAATTTCCCGATGATATAGTTTAATACAAGAAAGGACCTCTAAAATATAGAAGTTATAGTTTAGTCCCTAAAACTCGTAAAAATCCTAAATCAGTCCTTAATTGATAATCCAAGCATTGCATTGAATCCCTAAGTTATCGATATTAATATTGAATTATTTTTCAAGAAATTCATTGGTTAACTATTGATTATGATCTAATTTCACTGTACCGATCATTATTTTGGTCATCGGTAGTATTTTTCGACTCAGTTATCTACCAGGTCGGGTAGGGGATATTACAATTGTGGTATTGGAGCTAGAGTTTAGTCGATTATAGGACTAAATTGAAGTCTATTGTATAGTTATTGCATATGCACCTAGGAGTTCATTTTGTTAATGTGTATATTGTGACTTGCGACTAATCCGATCATTCTTCCTTTTTAGTGCAAAGATGTCCGACTCTGATAAGGCTCACGAAGAAGTTAAGCACACCGTTGGCTCCTCGACCAATGGCAAGGAAAAAATGGGAAAATCCTCCTAATCTACAAGTGCCCTTACAAGAGCCATTGAACACTGAGCCAGTATTGCAAGTTGCTCAGTTTGAATACTATAAGAACATAATCGAGATGTTCAAACAGTTCGTGGCTACCCTTAAATCTGAGCAGTCTGCACAATCCTCCGCAGCTGCTACTTCTGTGAACTGAGCCCATATTGACAAGCTAGCTCAACATCGAGCTACTACTTTCTCAGGTAAGGCCGAGTACAACCCTAAAGTAGCAAAGCATTGGCTAGATAGCACGACACAAATTTTAACCAAGCAACTACAATGTTCAGATGAGTATAAACTCGAGTGTGCTTTGGCCCTATTGACTAATGAAGCCTTAAGTTGGGAAACTACAACACTCACCGTTCCCGAGAAAGCTATAACTTGGGAGTTCTTTTTGCGAGAGTTCAAGAAGAAGTACATCAATGAACGTTACTTATCCGAAAGACGAGATATCTTCTTGCACCTAAAATAAGGTGGGAGACCAGTGGAGCAGTATATCCACCAACTTCTGTAAGTATTGCAAGTACGGGGCTCAGTACATTACGAAAAAAAAGTGTAGAATGTTCATTCCAGGTTTGAGTGATGAACTACGACCTTTGTTCATTGCTTTGGAGATCAAGGATTTCCAGGAGTTTATGAATTGAGCGATCTCCACTGAAGCTGCTCAAAGGTCGCATCGATTTAATAGGCCTAACTGATTTAAGAAGAGGTTACGAGATGAGTTACGACCCCTTCTGTCGTATAAGAAAGGCAAGCAACAACAAGGGTACAAGCAATCTTATCATCAGCAAACCTTTAGATTAGGTAATTTTGTCAAGCCACAATCCATGTCTCAGTTAGCTACAAGAATTGCCTCTATTGAGAGTACTAGAGGATCCGGACGGGAGTTACAGTTCCTTGATTATAATTTCTTCCAAAGAATGCACCCTACGAGGCAATGTCACAGGCAATCTAGAGTATGTTACTTTTATGGTGAACAAGGCTAGAATATTCAGGATTGTCCAATGAACACCTCTAAATCTTCTGCACTAATGGTTTCTACATCCCATGCTCTATCCTTCAGGGGTAAGGGACCAAGACAAGATGTATCGGGAGCTTCTAGTAGATATGGTGGCTCTGCAAGGGATCTTAACTGAAAAGAGTCTAAAGCTTCAGCCCAAGTTTACCACGCGAGAAGCCGGGAGGAGGATGAGGACCCTGATGTCATTGCAGGTACCGTTGAACTGTATACACTATTCCTTTATAAGTATTGTATTGATTAAGAGATTCAAGTTGACATCCGAACCTATAGCTTCTAAACTCACCGTAACTAATCTTTTAAAGGATAGTGTTATAATTGGACTTGTATGGAAAAATTACCCTCTCATGATACAAGGGATACATTTTCCGGCTAACCTTATGTCCCTCTCAGTACATGAGTTTGATACATTGATTGATCATGTATCCACCATTCCTTTATAAGTACTGTATTGATTAAGAGATTCAAGTTGACATCCGAACCTATAGCTTCTAAACTCACCGTAACTAATCTTTTGAGAGATAGTGTTATAATTGGACTTGTATGAAAAAATTACCCTTTCATAATACAAGGGATACCTTTTTCGGCTAACCTTATGGCCCTCTCAGTACATGAGTTTGATGTTATTTTGGGGCTTGATTGGCTCGGGGAGCATCAAGCTTAGATGGATTGTTCAAAGAGGAAGTTGTACCTTCAGGGTCTTGGCAAGGAGAGCGCGACTCTTATGGATTCCAAAGGCAAAAGATTGTTGTTGTATGCTACTGTGAGTAAGAAAGAATCACGGTCGCAAGATATAGACATCGTGCAAGAATTCCCTAATGTGTTTCCTGATGAGCTTTCGGGTTTACCACCAACCCGTGAGGTTGAATTTGGGATTAAAGTGCAACCTAGAACCACTTCGGTTTTCCATTGCACCTTATCGGATGGCATCGGTAGAACTTACCGAGCTTAAAGTGAAAATTCAAGACTTGTTAGACAAGGGTTTTATTCGACCGAGTTTCTCACCTTGGGGAGCTCCTGTCCTCTTTGTCAAGAAGAAAAATGAATCAATGCGTCTTTGTATTGATTATCGCCAAATGTATAAGCTTATAATCAAGAATAAGTATCCCTTGTCGAGGATCGATAACTTGTTTGATCAATTGAAAGAAGCAACATATTTTCTAAGATTGATCTGAGATCTAGGTAGTACCAGATGAAAGTGAAGGAGTGCGATGTGCCCAAGACGACTTTCCATACAAGATATAGCCACTACGAATTCCTAGTTATGCCCTTCAGGTTAACCAATGCTCCTGCTGCCTTTATGGATCTTATGAATTGGGTTTTTAGACCCTATCTTGACAAATTTGTAGTAGTGTTTATAGATGATATATTGATTTATTCCAAAAGTTAAGCTGAACATCGTGAACATCTTCGTATTGTGCTTCAGACCCTTCGGGAGAAGCAATTGTATGTCAAGTTTAGTAAGTGCAAGTTTTGGCTGACCCAAGTCTCATTTTTAGGTCACGTGATCTCTGCTAAAGGCATTCAAGTAGATCCAAAAGAAGATCCAAGCCATAGTTGAATGGAGACCACTGAAGAACGTAGGTGAAGTCCGTAGCTTTCTCAACCTTGCTGGCTATTATAGAAAATTCATTAAAGGATTCTCTATAATAGTAGCTCCGTTAACTAAACTTTTACAGAAGGATTATCCTTTTGAATGGAACGAGAAGCAACAAAGAATCCTTGACCAACTCAAGCAAGTATTGACTCATACACTGGTTCTGATCCAACCCAAGTCTGGGAAGGATTACACTGTGTTTAGCGATGCTTCGCACCAAGGGTTGGGGTGCGTACTTATGCAAGAAGGCAAGGTTTTCGCTTATACATCAAGGCAACTAAAGCCACAGGAAATGAACTATCTTACTCATGACCTTGAATTGGCTGCGGTCGTCTTTGCGCTGAAAATCTGGAGACGTTATCTCTACATAGAAAAATGTTATCTATACACCGACCACAAGAGCCTTAAGTATTTGTTGACACAAAAAGAAATTAATCTTTGTCAAAGGAGATGGATGGAACTCCTTAAAGATTATAACCTTGTTATTGATTACCATCCGGGCAAGGCCAACATAGTAGCAAATGTGCTCAGTCGCAGGTTTTTTCCCACTCCTCGGGCTATTAATGCTCATTTCCGACTTCAAAAGCATCATGGTTTTATAACTGAACTTCAAGTTCAGTCTACCATTGTGATAAGAATCAAGTCTTTACAAGAACAAGATCCCGAGTTAGAAGCCATTGCTTCTAAGCTTTAGAGTGACCCTGATCTTGACTTTAAGGTCAATTCCAAAGGACTTTTGTGCTTCTGAGATAGAGTATGTATGCCCAAAGATGAGTCTTTCCGTGGCGATATTCTCAAGGAATCCCATTGTAGCCCTTTCTCGATCCATCCAAGGACAATAAAGATGTACAAAGACCTACGAGAGTTATATTGGTGGCCTGGCATGAAGGAGGCTATCATAGAATTTTTATCGAGATGTCTCACATGCAAACGAGTTAAGCTGAGCATTGTAACCCTACCGAATTGTTGCAACCCATTGAGTTCCCTCAGTGGAGATGGGATAAGATAACCATAGACTTTGTTAGTGGTTTACCGTTGACCCCAACTAAACATAATGCTATTTGGGTTGTTGTGGACCGTTTCACTAAGTCAGCACACTTCATATCAGTTAAAATAGACTACGGCCTTCTTAAACTGGCTGACTTGTGTATCAAGAAAGTTGTCCGACTCTACGAAGTTTCACAATCTATCGTCTCTGATCGAAATCCACAATTTGCTTCTCGATTTTAGAGGTCATTACAAGGAGCTTTGGGCACTATAGTCAATCTTAGTACAACTTTCCATCCTCAGTCCGGTGGCCAATCAGAAAGAGTAATTCAGATATTGGAAGATATGTTTCGTGCATGTGTTATTGACTTTGAAGGAACTTGGGAGAAATCTCTACCTCTTATCGAGTTTACTTATAATAATAGTTACCAATCGTCTATTGTTATGACACCGTATGATGCATTGTATGGCAGGAAGTGTAGAACACCACTATATTGGTCTGAATTAGGTGAAGGCAAGGTATTAGACCATGACTTACTTCGGGAAACTGAAGAATGAGTTACCATCATTAATGACCGTTTGAAGGCTTTCTTTGACCGAAAAAAGGCCTATGCTGGTCTCAAGAGGAGAGATATACAGTTTGATGTTGGTGAGAAAGTATTTTTGAATGTCTCTCAATGGAAAAAGATCATTTGATTTGGCAAAAAGGGAAAATTGAGTCCCCGATTCATTGGACCCTTCGAGGTGACTGAAAGAGTTGGCCTTGTGGCTTATAGGTTAGCTCTGCCCCAAGAGTTAAGCAAGATCCATGATGTGTTTCACGTATCAATGCTTAGCAAGTATAGATCTGATCCATCACATGTTATAAAGCCCAAAACTGTGGAACTCCAACCCAATTTGACGTATGAAGAAGAACCAGTGCAAATATTGGCAAAGGAAGTCGAGAGACTTCGAAATAAAAACATTCATTTAGTTAAAGTACTATGGAGGAGCCACAAGGCTAAAGAAGCTACATGGGAACCATAAGAACAAATGAGAAGTTAGTATCCATATCTTTTCGACTCAGGTAAAAATTTGAGGACGAATTTTTCTTAAGGGGGAGAGTTGTAACATCCCAAAATCTGGCCTAATCGAAATTTGATTCCGGTGACCAAAAATTTCATATCGGAAAGTTAAAATCACAAAGTTGAATTTTGACCAAGTTTTCAATCATTAGTTTAATGAACCCTAATTAAACATTGGTATTGCTAGAGATCCTATTGCAAGTATTGAGATATAGTTTAGTGACTAAGTTGGGAAAATTGAAGGTTAAGAGGGCAAAAGCATAGAGAATTGAAAGTGAGAGGCTAACCTTGCGATTAGCCCCTTCCCTATGACTAATCATCCTATACATAGATGTTTAGGGTGAAGTAGCTTCACCAAAAGGAAAGCTTAGCATTAACAAAAAGTAAAAGATGAGTAAAAGAAAGAAAAATCGCCGATTATTGATTAAGCAAGCATCTCTCCCTAACTTCATCCCCTACCTCTAAGCACACACCTCCATTGAATGTGAAATCAAGCTTTGATTTCCTTAAGTTCTTTAATCATAATTTATAGCTATTGATCGGATAAGTACTTCCTCAATTTGATTTACCAATTCCATGATAGGGATCATGATCAATCTTAAGTTTGAGAATTTGTGAAACCCTAGAAATTCTTTAGGGATATCATAGCTTGTTTATTATCAATCCTCATGGTTATAAAGTTTCTATGAATCCATTATCGATATTGAAATTCTTGTAATCCCGACTTTTGTAGCTCAAGAAAATCAAGGTGAAGAATCACCAATTTTTCCAAGTCCAAAAATAAGAGAGTTGTCATCCGGGAACCTTGAAAGCCTCAGAATCATCGGTGAGTGTAGTTGGAGTCAAGGGATTAGCTAGGTGTCTTCCCTTAATTTATGGATGTTGATTTATTGCGTTCCCATTATTGGCCAAGGTATGTTGCATTGAAAACCTCGTAGGAGGGATCATCGGTAAGCTTATTATGTTACCAAGTTGATCATTGAGTTTTCATGTGATCATTGATATTATGAGTATTGGATTAAGTTATATTGAACATGTCATAGGATCATTGACATTGCTATTGCATTATTATTGTTATTGCTATTATTATTGAAATTAACAAGTATTGATATTTACGAGTATCGAATCCTTGGATACGAATGGACATAGGATACAATTGGCATGTCATAGAATTCATGAGCTCATTGGTAAGGAGAAGACTACGGTCCTTGAGCTAAGGTTCTTATTTGGCGATGTTGGCGGGATGTGATTGTACTGGTCTTAGTGGCAATGTTGGCGGGTATTGACCATTCATTGTTGGTGATGTTGGTTGGGAATTCCCGTATCCACATTACTTGTTGATCCAAGGAAATAAGTGAATAAATATTGCAAGTATTGTTAAAAGATGTCTTGAGATGCATTACATTGATATATACATGCCATGATCTTCATAGTTATTCATGTTAAGGTTTATGACTACCTCACTAGGCCAAGCAAGCCTAATGCATCTCATTTCTATGCATTTTCGGGTTAAAGCATAGTTGGATCGAGGATCGAAGCAAGAAGTGTTTTTGAAGCAAGTCACATGCCCTATTTAATGTTAATCTAGCTCTTGAACTCCTATGATGGTGGAAAAAATAGCTAGACTAGTCACATATGCTCCATTTGGTGTGTATAAGTCATGGTTGCATTGTAATAATGCTTAAGACTCTAAATGGCTTTTTAGTATGGCTTAAGAATTGGTAAGAATGCATAAGTGCCACTAAAATGTGAAAACCTAGTAAATGGATTTGAATGACTCTAAAAATTGGCATGTTGGTAGATTATAGGGTTTAAATCTTGCTGGTAAAATTTTGATGCATATGGATATCGTTCAATAGGTCAAATTGTTTAAAAACTAGATGAAATCTATCATTACAATGTAGGGCGTACCGATACAGGTCAAGCTGTTTCGGTACAGCCTTGCATATTTGGTCGGTCAAAGCATAGGTCAATTAAAGTGTACAGATGCGGGCTAGGACGTTTCGGTACAAAAGTTGACAGTAAGGTTAGGGAATTTAGTTGTATCAATACGACCCTTGGGCGTATCGAAACAGGTCAACCATGGTCAATTCGTATCGATACAGCCTCAGCTGTATCGAAATAGGTAAGGATTTTGGCAAATGAAACTTGAAACTGTGCACATCGGTATCGATACGGCCCTAGGCATATCGAAACAGTGGTCAATGGACAAGTCAAAGCTAGTCAACTCGTATCGATACGGATCAAGTCGTATCAAAACAAAATTAGATAGGTTTGGAATAAAGCTTAACCCGTACTGATACAGCTTTAGGCGTTTCGGTACGATGACAGTTAAAAGGGCTAAGAACATAGTTTTAAATAGTTTACAAATTAGTCACTAAGGATCATAAGGCTTAATCGAAGGAGTAAATGATCTCCAATTGCTTTGAAAATTTATACGAACATTGATTTCAACATGAATTTCCCGATGATATAGTTTAATACAAGAAAAGACCTCTAAAATATAAACGTTATGATTTATTCCTTAAAACTCGTAAAAAGCCTAAATCAGTCCTTAATTGATAATCCAAGCATTGCATTGAATCCCTAAGTCATCAGTATTGATATTGACTTATATGTCGAGCAATTCATTGGTTAACTATTGATTATGATCTGATTTCACTGTACTCATCATTTTGGTCACCGGTAGCGTTCTCTAACTCAGTTATCTACCAGGTCGGATGAGGGATGTTACATAGAAACTAACCCTCAAATTTTGAAATCCGGGTCGTTATAGATCTATTGACTTTTAGTTTTATATGTTCTAGTTATTTTGTTTATTTTTGCAGGTCGCTCATGATTTGGTGAATTGGGACGATGTTAGGTCTAGTCTATAACAAGTCGGGTGGTCAAATTGGATCTCGGGTCGTTTTAAGTCTAGTTATATCAGATATTTGCCAAGTTAATTTTGGGTTTGGGTTCATAGCATGTCGAGTTTGGTTATATATTATCGGGTTCAATTCGAGTTCGGGTCATTCTCAGGTCGGGTACAAGTCGGATTTGGATCTAAAATTATCGGGTCCAACTCGAGTTCGGGTTAACATCAGGTCAAACTCAGTTGAGGGTCACAAGTAGTTTAGACTCGGGTTGATTTCAGTTGGGTTTTCCAGGTTTTCTCAGTGTTTTACACCCCTAATTTTGAACGAAAGAAAATTCTAATAACAATAACCAAATTGATAATTTTTTGGCTTAAAGGCGTGAAAAGCCTTGAACTTTTTTGAAAAAAATCAATTAACCTTATTAACTTTTTTACACCTAATTAAACTCTTGAACCAATAAACTGAATCAATTAAACTCTTTACCAACGTTGACTGTTAAATATAATATTTTTTGGACCAGTTGGTGCATCGCGTCGTGTCATAATGTTGTCATTTGACATTATCAGAATTTATTTTATTTTATTTACAAATTTCTTTAAAAGTCCTAAAATTTGTTTATTTTATTTTGTCAAGAGTTTAAATGGATGCAAAAAAGTTTAGTGACTCAATTACAAGAATTTATTTATTTTTGGCAAAACTGACAATGTCCTACAAATTGAGTGGCTAATCAGCATATAGAGCATTCATAAACATTGTTTGCTTTTCCCCTTTTAATATATGCTTTTCCAAAACCTCTTTATTTTAGACCTTTCTAGGTACTTTATTCAATGAATGTAAGTCCTAATTTTGAGTCTCAACTCTTTTATTCAACCATTTCAACTCATGCATAACAATTACAACATCTTTACTTAATTCCTAATAATATATATATAACATCTTTAATCAATTAAAATACAAAACCAACCTTCCCTTTGCCTTTTGCCCAGCGTGTCAGCAACTGCATCATGTAGCCATAGCTACCGCCTACCAGCTACCACATTACTAGTTAACACAAATTCACTTGTACAAGAAATCATTTGGCATTGGAAGTGCAGCGTGAAGGAATGTAGGTTCCATTCGAAGGATGGAAATGCAGGTGACAATCGAGATGACACAAGAACCGAACCGACCCAAGACGCCCTACTCTCCACCTCACCCTGGCGCTTCCTTTGAGATCCAAAGTAAAATAATCACGCTTCAATGCCATATCCACATTCTGTGCTTGTTCTGGATTCAATGGTATGGGGGATGATTGAACTAAATAATTAAAATCAACCGAACTGTTCTTACTCACTTCGAACGGCGGTGCCACCAACCGGGCTATGTCCTCCCCGTTCAAGCTAAGGGTGTAGTTCGAATGCGAGAAGCTGGCGTGCGCCTTCTTGTTCCCGTTCTGAGCTCGGATCAGTATGGTGGCCTGAATCTGCAGGATACCGGCGTAATCGATCCGTAAGGGATCGAGGTGACCGTCTATGACTCTAACGTAAGGCACCCGGGGATGTATAACTAAGTAGCCTATGAAGGTGACGATGCCTGCGATGATTACCGCCAGGGTGATGATGGTGCAGACGATGGCAGCGCACCACAGCCAGAGAGGCGTCGGGCGTTCCCGACCAGATGAGAACTTAGGATTTGGGCGGGGCATTGAGTTGAGGGGTCGACCGATGGCAGCATTCGAGGAGGTTTTATCCAGGAGATGGAAGATTGGATTTGTAGGGAATGGTGCTCTTGTTATTCTTCTTCTGGTCTAGGTTTTGGCTTTGGCAAATGCTAAATGGCAAAGGTAAAGGTTGAGGAAAGGTATAAGATTGCTCTAATTGGTGGGGAAGGTTTTGGTATCTTCTTTCTTTTTCCCTTGCTTTTCCTTTTTTTAAACATATTTTTCCTTGCTTCTCCTACGTTGCCATGTTCACGCATTTTCATTTTCTCCTGCTTTCTTTCGCAATCTCTAGAATATGCACTTCAATACCTTTAACAAAAATTATATTAAAACCTTTTAATGGAATCCTTATTCATCTTAAAGGATTAGGTTCAAATTGTTGTATGTAAATATACATTATTAAAAAATTAAAAAATATATAAATAGATTTTACCTTATAACTACTATTCAAAAATATAATTAAAAAGATTTATTTATTTTTATGTACATGACCATGTTCGTATAGCAATGAAAAGATCAGAGTACTTCACTGAAATAAAATATATTTTTTCTTTTTTTTTTCTTTTCTTCATAGGATACAATTATACCAATGTATTTCTAGTTTTACATTTTAAACTATTCCATTTTTATTAGGGTAAATTACCAAAATGATCACTTACGTTTAATAAACGTATACTTTTTACTCACCAATTTCAAAAACTAGTTGTGGTCATTTACGTTTTTGTTTTTTAAAAGCGAAAACATAAATGACCATAATTTTAGTTTTTTGAAATTAGTGAGTAAAAAGTGTACACTTACTAAATGTAAGTGACCATTTTGGTAGTTTATCTTTTTTATTAGGCTTAGCAGTCAAATAAATGCCCAAATTATACTCTTCTTTTTTAGATAGGTGCTTGAACTATATTTTTTGTCAAATAGGTGCCTAACTGTTCATTTTGTGACCTATTTAAGGTTTTTCTGTGATAGAGGTTAAAATTTTATTATTATCCAATGAAAATCGAACACGTGGCATATTTTTTTTCTCATTTTCTAAAATTCAAAAATAAAATATATAAACTAATCCAACAATCTTCAATTTCTCTAAAACCCCCCAAACTCTAATCCTAAATTCCTCTACTCCGACCACCGATTCAACCACCATCGGCCACCCTTATCTTCATCGAACCCCTCTACTGAAAACTCCATCATCTCATCGTTAAAAACCGACGAATGAACTACCGATTCCACCGTCGATGAACACCCAACAATGAAGAAAAAGGATGCCGATTGGGTTTAGATCGACGACTAGAAAGAGGGAAATGTCAAAGGGTGAGGTACCTGACACTTGGGCGATAAACGGTGAAATTACCGACGTGTAGGGATGCGGACGGTGAAAAAGATATGATTTGGGGTTTGATTGAAAGAGATTAAAACTTTAAATTTTTTAAAGAAATTCAGAAATTAAAAAATAAAGAACGGGACTTGTATTAATCTCTAAATCCAATTGATCGTTAATATACAAAAACATATACACAAACGTATACGGGAAAAATGTTAGCCTACAAACATGCAGTTTATGATTTGACGTTAATACACACAAACATATATTTTGGAAAAATGCTTTTATTTTAATCTCTATAAAAATGTGCAAAAGGATTCCACGTGCCTTTCTTTCTCCAGGACTTGTAATTCACAGATTCATTAGTTGAAGGCTAGAAGCTATTTATAGTGATAAATAATGACAGATATATTTGTTCTGCACTTTACTAGTTATCTTGAAAAATATTTTTTTTGCTGGGTCAATAATTATTTTGTTATAATAAACTGCTAAATAGCAATACCGTTATAACTACAAGGAGAATCAAAGTCAACACCATAATACATTGGTAATTATGGGATGCCAACACCATATAGAGAATTTGGAATGTTGGTCTCACTGTTCTGAAAAGGAAGTGCAAAGAATTTGGAATTCCTCATTGGCCTCACAGAAAGATAAAGTCCCTCGACGGTCTAATTCGTGATCTCCAAGTCTTTTCTCTTTCGTTTTTGTTGTCATTTTGCTATGAATAACAAAAATAGCGGGGGAGGAGGTTTGATTCTACCGTATACCATCCTTACTGTTGAATTTAGCTCTTATTTTTATTTGGCTGAACTTTGCTTTCCATAATTACCAATGTTGTGGACTAATTTCGCTTAAAAGCTTGAAGTTGAACCGTCGTTTTTGAATGAACGATCTGTTAATAATCAATATACACATTTGGTTCCAGCATGCAATCAATATACTTTTTTATCTGTGCATATGTACATATACTTGTTTACGAAGAACTTGTTTCGCTTTCTTAACCACTGAAGAAAAGAAATTATGCGGGAAGAGGTAGAGCAGCGGTAGCAGGGGGATGAGGCTGCAACCTATACGGTAGCGAAGAGGCGAATGATGTTGGAGACGAAGAAATAAAGCATAAAAAGGGAACCTTGTATTGAATTAAAGAACGAGATGAAGCGGTTTAGGCAGGATATTTTCAAACGAAAGCATAAACCTAGAGGTCTTAAAAACCAGTACCTATCAGTTTTCCATGATCAAATGACTGAACTAGATGATTGATAGGGTGAACGCGACAATAAAGGAGAATCCTGCCGGCAGACAGGGGTCAACGACAACAGTGATCTCCGGCAAGAACGAAGGGGGCTACAAGAAGAAAAGGGTTTAAAGATGAATCTAGGGATTGTGAAGGATGATGATCTTAATTCTACTGCTTCGAGTTTAAAGATTAAAAAATATTATAAAACAAAAATATGAGAGATTATTTATTCTAAATTTTAATTTTATTTTAATTAATTATTAATTGCACGTCGAGTCTTACAGATTTTTAATTTTTATTTAATAATCATAAAAAAATTAATGATGTTCAACCGTATATTACGTTAGTGGTGTTCAGCGGTGCGCGTCGCCCGCCATAAAATTTTCCTTTCATTAAAGATTAAAAAATTAATAAAAAATAATAATAAAAGGGTTATTCACCCCAAATTTTAATTTTGTTTCTAAATACGATTAATTACATGTTGAGTGTTTGAAATTTTTAATAATTAGGATAAAGTACTCAAATGGTCACTGAACTATACCAGAAAAAATAAAATGGTAACCAGACTTCCAAAAGTTACAGAATGGCAATTAAATTTTATGTTTTGTTACAAAATGGTAACTGTGTCGTTAACATTTGTTAAAGAGGTGACATGGCTGTTAATTTTTTTATATAATAACACATTTAATCCTCTATAGTTACACATTCATTCAATTTAGTCATAATTTAAAGAAATTCAACAAATTTAACCTTAAATTTTTACAAATTATTATAATTTAGTCCTAATGCCTCATCCATGTTCATCTCTTCCAGATGAACCTACGTTTCACATCAGATGGTCAACATAAAGATGCAATTCACTAATCAGTAAAGTCTTTGAAAAGAAAAGGAATAGGGGTTCAATTTTCTAAGATTGTTAGCTATGTGATTGATTGTTTCATAGCTAAAAGTCTAAACTGAAAAGTAACAAAATTTTGACTGAAAATTTCTGAGTATTACTATTAATGCCATTAAAACAAGCATTCATTAAGAACAATTCAAATTATCCTACAAAAAAGATGGTCTGAGAAAATAAATAGAAATAAGAAAAGGAGAGTGGGGGTTACAAGGGTAATAATTTCTTCAAGAACATAAATGACTTGGTCTCCTCCCTTGAGTAAATCATCATACTGAGATGAATCAAGTAAGAAGCATGTTAGAGGTTGAATAAACATGCTTCCTAAATGAGGTAAAGAAGAACAAAGGATAAGAAGTGTATTAGAGGTCGAAGAAGGTTGTTAAGTTTGTTATAACTGTAAACTAAGACTTAGCTGTGATTAATTGTCAATAGTTGAGGGATCATTCAAGATCCTGGTATTTGTATAAATAAAAGTATAATCTTCAGATGTAAAGCACGTTGTTCTTGAGGTTAAATATCATTTTTCCTTTCATTTTACTACTCTTCGTTCTATATTCTATCATGGTATCAGAGGTTTCCATGGCAGAAAGCTCTTCTGCTAAACTTTTTACCAACAAGACGATTTTCATTCGTCTCGATGAATCCAATTATCTCCTTTGATGCAGTATGTTACGTTCGCCGTTGAAAGCTTGGCTCTTACTGATCACGTTGATGGTTTTTTGGTGGTTCCTCAACAAATTATGGCTGGAGAAGGAGGTACACGGGTCTCTAACCCTGATTATATGCGATACAAGCAACAAGATAGTGCTCTCTGTTTGTGACTTTTGTCCTCAATTGGTCCTTCAATCTTACCTTCGCTGGTTAATTGCAAGTCTGCTCTTGACATCTGAGTAAGGTGAAGCATAATTTTTCTGTTACTTCCACCACTCGCATTATGCATCTCCATTGTTCTTTAAAGAATATACTAAATGAGATCAATCTATGCGTGAATATCTTGCATAAATTCAATGAATTTGCAATAGTCTTGCGGCGTGTGGAGACCCTCTTACAGAGATGATGTACATATCTGCTATTCTTTCTGGTCTACCACCGAATTATGAACCGATAGTGGCTGTCATTACCTCTAGTCAACTACCTTACATGCTTGATGAAGTTTCCAGTGTACTTCTTGATACTGAGACAAGACAGCTCAAGTTTTTGAATCAAGGTTCTCTGGTCCATATGGCACATGGCCCGTCATGTGGTGAAGTGGCTTATCACCAACAAGGCCTATTTAAGAATAATAATAATTCTAGTATAGGTTATTCTGGATCTTTTGGATATTCTAGGTCAAACATCTCTCAAAAGGGTTTTCAAAATTTAGGGTTCCGTCCCTCTTTCAATCGCGGTGACTTTTTAGAGGTCGAGGAGACAGATACTTTGGTGGCCGCTCTCGCCGGCAGTGTCTGATTTGTGGCAAGATTGAGCATCTTGTCAATCGGTGCTATTTTCGTTTTGATCAAGCTTATGATGGCATCAGTAGTGCTGTTTCTACAAATCAGTACTCCCTTTCTGAAGAATATTCTGAAGATCAAGGGGTTTATAATGGTGGTTCGTCTGGTTTTAATGAACCGGTTGTTGCTAGGGTAACCGTTGTTGCTGATTAGTTCAATAAATATGGAGATGTCACTTGGTATTCGGACTCTGGTGCGACATCTCACCTTACCCCTGATGCAGGTAATATCGATAATTCTATTCCATATCGTGGTTCTAGTAAAGTCTCTGTAGCTAATGATGTCATTGTTCCAATTTCTAGGGTTGGTACAACTTTGTTAGAGACATCTTCTAGACCCTTAGTTCTAATGATCTTTTCTTGTTCCTTCAATTAAAAAGAATTTATTTTCTGTTTTTAAATTCACTAGAGATAATAATGTTTCTGTAGAGTTTTTTCCTAACTTTTGTCTCGTGAAGGATTTGACAACCCAACAAACGATTCTTTAAGGGTTGCAAAGTGATGGTTTTTACAGATTTGTTGATGGTTTGGATTTCTCTGCTGAAGATTGTTTGCTCTCTAACTCTACTTCTACTGCTAACTGTGGTTTTGAAACTTCTGTTGATACGTTGAATACTGATTCTTTCAATTATTCTTTACTGCATACTGGTCCTACTAGTTCAAACTGCACTGTGAATAATGTTTTTGAGAAATATTTAGGTTTAGATGTTAACTGTTTTTCTATTTCTAGTGATGCTCAACTTTGGCATAGAAGGCTTGGACACTCTTCTAATGATACTCTTATAAAGTTGTCCACTATTTGTAATATTTCTGGTAGTAATAATTTTTTTTTGTGTGAAGCATGTAAATTGGGTAAGAGTCATAAATTATCTTTTCAAAGATCAATTACTGTGTATAATCAACCTTTACAATTAGTTCAAATGGATGTTTGAAGGCATGCTCCTTTAATTTCTAATAATTCTAGTTACTACATAAGCTTTATAGATGCTTGCACTAGGTATACATGGATTTACTTTATTCCAAGAAAATATGATGTTTATAAAGTTGTCGTTAATTTTCATAAGTTGGTAGAAAGGTAGCTTGATTTGAAACTTAAAACTATTCAGTCTGACTATAGTTCAAAATTTAAACCATTGGATACTTATTTTTCTCAGCTAGGAATAGAATTTCGCCATTCTTGGTCTTACTTTACTAGCTCAAAGTGGTGTACCTTTCAAGTTCTGGTCTGATGCTTTTTCTACTGCCGTCTATCTAATAAACAAGCTACCTACTAAGGTTCTAGGAGGTTTAACTCCACATGAAATATTGTTTCAGAAAAAGCCTGATTATGCCTTTCTAAGAGTCTTTAGAAGTCAATGTTTTCCCTTGACTAGGCCTTATAATCAACACAAGCTTGACTTCAGGTCAAAACCTTGTACTTTTTTGGGATATTGTTTTGCTCAGCATGGTTATAAATGTCTTAGTTGTAATGGAAGACTGTATATTTCGAGGCATGTTCATTTCAACGAAGATTGTTTTCCTTTTCTTTCAAAAGATGTTTCTAATGGTTCTCGTTTCTAGACAGGTTGTTCAGCATCAGTTTCTTAAAGCTAAATATACTAGCCCAAGGTCTGCCAGGACCTCTGGTCGTTTTAATGAGTATGTCTCTTCTCAACAGTTAGGGTCTGCTTCTTCCCAACAGTCTAGATTTGTTTCTTCTCAGCATGATGGATCTGTGAGTAGGTTTGCTAAGTCTAGTCCTACTACAAGTTCTACAGCTCCCACTCATGATGTAACGAGTCTTAATGTTGTAAGGCATATTACTAAAAGGAGCACAAACATGGATGATGAGTTTTGTAACACCCTCGACCCGAATGTCACGTTTGGGCCTTAAGTCCAACCCAATGCATAAATATTTCTCCAACTTGGTTTAGCCCAAATAAAATGTGTTCCAAAAAATTTAAAGCCAACGATTTAAAAATATATATATAAATGATTAAAACGTTACAAAAGAGCTCCAATTAAATTAAAACATTTAAAACATTTGACTTGATTAATATAATTTCAAAAATAAGGATTACAAACTTCATCACGTAAGGTCCTATGAATACATAGCCCACTAAACACAAGTAAGGTACTCTAAAGATCATCACATGCTGGAACCTTGTACCAATAGTGCTCATCGATCCCACGATCAACCTATGAACGGGAATAACGATTCTGAGCGTTGAGCTTACAAAGCTCAGTGGTACACATCTACTCTACTATACTTCATGCTAATCATAAACATAAGCATGCAAGCTAGTACGAGCAATAACAAGAGATAAATAAACACGTGGCGCTACTACTAGTTGCCTAAACACATGCTCTCAACATATTAAAACATCATACATGGCACGCAAGGCCCAACCAAGCCTGAGATCTCAACAGATCATCTAGACCAAAGCTCATACCAACAACAACAACTCTGGAGTGAGGTCGGGTCATATTGTAACATCCTGAAATCGGGCCTAGTCAGAATTTGATTATGGTGACCTGAAATTTCACAATGGAGAGTCAAAATCGTAAGGTTAACTTTTAAACAAGTGGTCAATTATTAGTTTAATGAACCCTAATTAAGCATTGGTATTGCTAGAGATCTTATTGCAAGCATTGAAATATAGTTTAGTGACTAAGTTGAGAAAATTGAAAGTTAAGAGGATAAAAGCATAGAGAATTGAAAATGAGAGGCTAACCTTGCGATTAGCCCATCCCTATGACTAATCATCCTATACGTGGATGTTTAGGGTGAAGTAGCTTAACCTAAAGGAAAGCTTAGCACTAACAAGAAATAAAAGATGAGTAAAAGAAAGAAAAATCACCGGTTCTTGATTAAGCAAACACCTCTCCCTAACTTCATCCTCTACCTCTAAGCACACACCTCCATTGAAAATGAAATCAAGCTTTGATTTCCTTAAGTTCTTTGATCATAGTTTATAGCTATTGATCGGGTAAGTGCTTTCTCAATTTGATTTACCAATTCTATGACAGGGATTATGATCAATCTTAAGTTTGAGAATTCGTGAAACACTAGGAATTCCTTAGAGATATCATAGCTTGTTTATTATCAATCCTCATGGTTATAGAGTTGCTATGAATCCATTACCGATATTGAAATTCTTATAATCTTGATTAGATGTAGCTCAAGGTATTCAAAATGAACAATTACCAAATCCTCCAAATTCCACCAAGTCCAAAAACAAGGGAGTTGACATCCGAGAGCCTTGAAAGCCTCAGAATCATCGGTGAGTGTAGTCGGAGTCAAAGATTGGCTAGGTACCTTCCCCTAATTTATGGATGTTTATTTATTGCGTTTCCATTTCTGGCCAAGGTATGTTGCATTGAAAACCTTGTAGGAGGGATCATCGGTAAGTTTTGGTAGGCTTATTATGTTACCAAGTTGATCATTGAGTTGTCATGTGATCACTGATATTATGAGAATTGAATTAATTCATATTGAACATGTCATAGGATCATTGTCATTGCTATTGCATTGTTATTGTTAATGCTATTGTTATTGATATTGACAAGCATTGATATTTACGAGTACTAAATCCTTGGATATGAATAGATATGGGATACAATTGGCATGCCATAGAATTCATGAGCTCATTGGTATCGAGTGGACTACGGTCCTCGAGCTAAGGCTCTATTAGGCAATGTTGGCGGGATGCAATTGTATTGGTCTTATTGGCGATGTTGGAGGATATTGACCGTTTATTGTTGGCGATGTTGGATGGGAATTTGCGCATCGACATTACATGTCGATTGAAGGAAAAATAAGTGAATAAGTATTGCAAGTATTGTTAAAATGTGATTTGAGATGCATTTACATTGATACACATGCCATTGCTTCCATTGATGTTCATTTTATTGTTTATGACTACTTCACTAGACTAAGTAAGTCTAATGCATCTCATTTCCATGCATTTTCAAGTTAAAGCATAGTTGGATCGAGGATCGAAGCAAAGAGTGTTTTGAAGCAAGTCACTATCCTCTATGTAATGTTAATCTAGTCCTTGAACTCCTAGAATGGTGGCATAGGGTCTAGACAAGTTGGTTTAGTCTTATTTTGCATGTATATGTGGTCCACTATGTTAAAGGGGTTAAAATGCATATTTTGGTTATGTTAGTGTTTTGGTTAAAAGCACCAAATATGCATATTTGGCCTAACTAGTGAAAACAAGATTCATTTGATTATGAAATTTTGCATGCTAATAGATTTTAGTGTTTAAAAGTTGCTGGTAATTTTTTTTTTGCATTTGGACATCGTTTAACGGGTCAAATTAATCAGGAGAAATCTGTCATTACAGTGCACGTGTACCGATACAGGTCAAGTTGTTTCAGTACAACCTTGCATATTTGGTCGGTCAAAGCTTAAGTCAACTAGGGCGTACCAATACGGGCTCAGGAAATTTCGGTATGAAAGTTTACAGTAAGGTTGGGAAATTTAATTGTATCGATACGGCCTTAGGGCGTATCGAAATGGGTCAACCATAGTCAACCAGTATCGATACAACCCCAGTTGTATCGAAATAGGTAAGCATCGTTAGCATCCGAGATTTGAACCTGTACGAATCGGTATCGATACGGCCTTAAGCGTATCGAAATAGGGGTCAACAGTCAAGTCAAATTAGGTCAACTCGTATCGATACACTCCTTAGGTGTTTTGATACGGTGTCTGCTAATTTCGTTATCTCGTATCGATAATGGTTAAGCTGTATCGAAACAGAATCTGACAGCTTCAAAATTAAGGTTAAATCATGCATACCCGTATCGATACAACCCTTTAGTGTTTCGATACGGTGACAGTTAATTCTATTAATGGGCTATGAACAATGTTTTAAATAGTTTACAAATTGGTCATCAAGTATTGCATGATTTAATTGAACTAGTAAATGAGCTTTGATTAAACTGAAAATTTGCATGAATACTGATCATAAATTAAATTTCATTATAGTATAGTTAATTATAAGCAATGGCTGCTGGATTACAGAAGTTACAGTTTGGTCCCCTAGACTTGAAAAAGCCTAAAATTAATCCTTAATCAATGACCCAAGTATAGAATTGAATCAGTAAGGTTATTGTATCGGTATTGGAATATTATGTAAGCATATTATTGGTTAATGTTCAAATTATAATTCAATTCATTGTTCTATTTATCGTATAGTTCACCGATGACGTTCTCTGACTCGAGTCCCTACCGGGCCGGGTGGGGGATGTTACATTTATGGTATTAGAGCTAGAGTTTAGTCGATTCTATGGTAAACTGAAGTTTGTTGCATAGTTATTGTATTGTATACGCCACCTAGGAGTTTAATTTGTTATATTGTGACTTGCAACTAATCCAATCCTTCTTCATTTTATAGTGTAAAGATTTCTAACTCTGATAAGGCTCACGAAGAAGTTGAGCACACAGTTGGCTCCTTGACCAATTTGGAGGAAAAAGGGGGAGAATCCTCCTAATCAGCAAGTACCCCTACAAGAGCCATCGAACACTGAGCATGTGTTATATGTTGCTCAGTTCGAGTGCTATAAGAACATGGCTGAAATTTTTAAACAGTTTATGGCTACCCTTAAATCCGAGCAGTCTGCATAGTCTTTTGTGGCTGCCACTCCCATGAAATGAGCCCTTATTGACAAGCTAGCTAAACACCGAGCTGCTACCTTCTCGGGTAAGGCCGAGCAAGACCCTGAAGTAGCAGAGCACTGGTTGGATAGTACCATAAGAATTTTGATTAAGCAATTGCAGTGCTCGGATGAACATAAGCTCGAGTGTGCTCTAGCCTTGTTGACCGATGAAGCCTTAAGATGGTGGAAAACCACGACTCTTACCGCTCCTGAAGAAGCTGCAACTTAGGATTTCTTTTTGCGAGAGTTCAAGAAGAAGTACATCAGTGAACATTACCTAGCCGAAAGACGAGATATCTTCTTGCACCTAAAATAAAGTAGAGACCAATGGAGTAGTATATCCACGACTTTTGTAAGTATTGCAAGTACGGGTCTGAATACGTTAAGAAAGAAGAAGAGAAGTGCAGAATGTTTATTGCAGGTTTAAGTGATGAACTACGGCCTTTGTTTACTGCTCTGGGAATCAAGGATTTTCAGGAGCTTGTGAATCGAACGATCTCCACTGAAGCTGCTCAGAAGTCGCACTGGTTTAACAGGCTGAACCGAGTTGAGAAAAGATTACGAGATGGTTCTCGACCCCTTCTGCCATATAAGAAAGGCAAGCAACAGCAAGCGTACAAGCAATCCTACCATCAATAATCCTTTAGATTGGGTGATTTTGTCAAGCCACAGTCCATATCTCAGTCAGCTGCAAGAACCGCCTCCATTGAGAGTACTGGAGGATCCGGACGGCAGTCATAGTTCCCTGTTTGTAATTTCTGCCAAAGGAGGCACCCTACGGGACAATGTCGCAAGCAAACCAGAGAATGTTTCTTTTGTGGCGAACAAGGCCACTATATTAAGGATTGTCCAATGAACACTTCTAAATCTTCTGCACCAATGGTTCCTACGTCACCTACTCTATCCTTCAGGGGTACAGGGCCAAAACAAGATGTATCAAGAGCTTCTGGTAGATCTGGTGGCTCTGCAAGGGCTCTTAACCAACAAGAGTCTAAAGCTTCAGCCCAAGTTTACCACGTAAAAAGCTGAGAAGAGGATGATGACCCTGACATCATCGCAAATACTGTTAAACTGTATACTCATCCTATTTATGCATTGATTGATCCTGGATCCACTCATTCCTTTATGAGTACTGTGTTGATTAAGAGATTTAAGTTAACATATGAGCCTATAGCCTCCAAGCTCACTGTGACCAATCCTTTAAGGGATAATGTTGTAATTGGGCTAGTATGCAAGAATTGTCCCTTGTGATTCAAGGGATACCTTTTCTGGCCAACCTTATGGCCTACTCTATACATGAATTTGACGTTATTTTGGGGCTTGATTGGCTCGAGGAGCATCAAGCTTGGGTAGACTATTCAAAGAGGAAACTATACCTTCGAGGTCTTGGCAAGGAGAATGTAATTCTCATGGAATCCATGGGTAAAAATCATTGTTGTATGCCGCCGTAAGCAAAGAAGAATCACAGTTGCAAGATATAGACATCGTGCAAGAATTTCCTGATGTGTTTCTCGATGAGCTTCCAGGTTTACCACCAACCCGTAAGGTTGAATTTGGGATTGAAGTGCAACCTAGAACCACTTTGGTTTCTATTGCACCCTATCGGATGGCATCGGTAGAACTTACCGAGCTTAAAGTAAAAATTCAAGGCTTGTTAGACAAGGTTTTCATTCGACCGAGTTCCTCACCTTGGGGAGCTCCAGACCTCTATGTCAAAAAGAAAGATGGATCAATGCATATTTGTATTAATTATCGACAATTGAAAAAGCTCACAATCAAGAATAAGTATCCTTTACCGATGATCGATGACTTGTTTGATCAACTGAAAGATGCAACTGTCTTTTCTAAGATTAACCTGAGGTCTGGATACTATTAGATGAAAGTGAATGAGTACGGTGTGCCCAAGATAGCTTTCCGTACAAGATATGGCCACTACAAATTCTTGGTTATGCCCTTCGGGTTAACCAATGCACTGGCTACCTTTATGGATCTCATGAATCGGGGTTTTAGACCCTATCTTGATAAATTTGTGGTGGTAATCATAGACGATATATTGATATATTCCAAAAGCCAAGCTGAACATCGTGATCATCTTCGTATTGTGCTTCAGACTCTTCAGGAGAAACAATTGTATGCCAAGTTCAGCAAGTGCGAGTTTTGGCTCACTCAAGTCTCGTTTTTGGGTTATGTGATCTCCGCTGAAGGCATTCAAGTAGATCCAAAGAATATCCAAGCTATAGTGGAATAGAGACCATTGAAGAACGTAGGTGAGGTTCGTAGCTTGCTCGGTCTCATTGGCTATTATAGGCGATTCGTTAAAGGATTCTCTATAATAGCATCTCCACTAATTAAACTTCTACGGAAAGATGCTCCTTTTGAATGGACCAAGAAGCAATAAAGAAGTTTTAACCAACTCAAGCAAGTATTGACCCATGCACCAATTCTGATTCAACCTGAGTCTGGGAAGGATTACATTGTGCATAGCAACAAAAATTTTCTAGCATTTGGACATTCAACGGTCAAAATGAGTAAAAACCAGAAGATATCTGTCATTACAGTGCAGGCGTACTAATACAGGTCAAGTTGTTTCGATACGGCCTTGTATATTTGGTCAGTCAAAGCTTAAGTCAACTAGGGCGTACTGATACGGGCTTTAGGACATTTCAGTACGGAAGTTGACAGTAAGGTTAGGGAATTTAATTGTATCGATACAGCCTTAGGGCGTATTGAAACGAGTCAACCATAGTCAACCAGTATCGATACAACCCTAGCTGTATCGAAATAGGTAAGCATCGTTAGCATCTAGGATTTGAACTCGTATCGATACGGCCTTAAGCGTATCAAAATAGGGGTCAACTGTCAAGTCAAATTAGGTCAACCCGTATCGATACACCCCTTAGGTGTTTCGATACGGTGTTTGTTAATTTCGTTATCTCGTACTGATACTAGTTAAGCTATATCAAAATAGAATCTGATAGCATCGAATTAAGGCTTAAATCATCCATACCCGTATCAATACAACCCCTTGAAGTTTCGATACAGTGATTGTTAATTCTGTTAATGGGCTACGAACACTATTTTAAATAGTTTACAAATTGGTCATCAAGTATTGCATGGTTTAATTGAACTAGTAACTGAGCTCCAATTAAACTGCAAATTTGCATGAATACTAATCATGGATTAAATTTCATTATAGTACAGTTAATTATAAGCAATAACCTATGGATTACAGAAGTTGCAGTTTGGTCCCCTAGACTTGAAAAAGGCCTAAAATTGATCCCTGATTAATGACCTAAGTATAGAATTGAATCGGTAAGGCTATTGTATCGAAATCAGAATATTATGTAAGCATAATATTGGTTAATATTTGAATTATAATTCAAATTCATTGTTCCAGTCATTGTATAGTTCACCGGTGACGTTCTCTGACCCGGGTCCCTACCAGGCTGGGTGGGGGATGTTACACACATAGCATCGGTGCATACACTACAGGTGAGGCCGAGTCACATAGCATCAGAATATACACCCTTTCTCGGAATCCCTCTCAAGCATCTACACTTTGGGTGAAGCCATCACCTAGCATCGGAATATACACCCACACTCGGTATCTCTAACCATGGGGTTACAACACTCTTCCACTGGGTATCCAAATCTCATCAATCAAGAAGACTCAACCAATTAAATGCTTACCCGGCATGCAAGCAACGTGATCCCAAGGATGTCTCTATCGTTGCTAAATGGCATTACATCATTTATTTTACATTACCAAGTTATTAATACATTATGGAGAAGTATGTGATTAATCTCATTTAATGCCTCTACTAATCCTCGTTATCTCACTTATCAAGGCATAATTCAATTATTAATATTCACCTCAATTTCTACCCTTAATTTATATTTATTAATTATTTAACATGTTAGGTATCGATACTCGAATGCAAGTATCGATACTGTAGAGCTTGATATCTTCAACCGAATTACTTGCCAAGTGGTGGAGAAGATGTAATTTGGGTGATGGTGGTGGAAGCAAAAGATAGAAAAGAGAAAAAATTTAGAGTGGTTCGAGCTTCTTACCAAGATCTAGATCCACTACCTTAGCTTTGCCACTAAGGATTTCAACAAATTCACTCTTGAATTTCTTCCCCTTTTCTAGGCTAAGGAGGCAACCCTTACACACTCAAAGCTTTCTATCCCAAAGCTTGAGTAAACCCTCTTTTAGAAGATATTAAAGCAAACCTATAAAATCCTCACAAGGTAGATAGTTTGCACTCTGAAGCACTCACCCAAATCCTAATACACTTGAGCATACATTTACAATTAAGCTCACAAGTGTTGTCTATACAAGAAATTTGACAAATTGAGCATTAAGACATTTCTTGATGATATGATTGTTGACTTGAGGATCATTAGTTGTTTCCTGGTGCTTGAAGGGTCCTTTTAACTTCCCAAAATGAGTTCCTAGCCATTGGTGACCGTTGAGATTGAATTGGAGCCGTTGGGGGATGATTTTCATGCAGTTTTTTCCCAATCTAGTGCAGGGTGTATCAATACGCGGGGTACCTGTATCGATACAGCCTCTTTGGGAAAGAGTCGTTGAGCTTGGAAATATGAAGGTGTATTGATACACTTGAAGGTGTATAGATACACTTGTTTGGAAATAGCCGTTGGGGGTTCGACACGTAGGCGTATCGAAACACCAAGAGGCGTATCGAAACGCTTGACCACCGTATCGATACGGACTTGCCTATATTGATACGGGTTTTGGCAAAATGAAGGTTTCTGTAATTGAAACCCTAAGGTGTATCGATACAGGGTATACTGTATAAATACGGTCATGCTGAAAACATGAGTTTGGCTACTTTAAAACATTTTGAATCATTCCAAAGTGTTGACTCTCAGGGAGATGTGTAAAATGAATGTTGGCAAAGGATATAAATGGTATGTATTTGGGCAAGATAAACTGTGCCAAGAGTCTTTTGCGTGCAAGTATACACGGTCAACAAGTAATACAGCTTGGTAAGCTGAGTTATCGATCCTACAGAGATTGTCTTGAATTCTATTGTTTGATTGTTACTTGCTTTGGAAGAAAAGATGTTTGTTTAAAAATGATTGGGTTTGTAGCTAAGGAAATAAAAGAAAAATAAATTGATGTAAAATGTTGGCAATGAAGGTGTTTTTAAATGAATGATAATTGTTGGCAGGGAATGCCTGATTTCAACATGGTTCATGCCAGCCTTCAATGGAAAAACTGTCTTGGCATTGTTTTCCGAGCAAATTCAACATTAGAAAAGCCTCTCTCGATGGACATTGCCCTGAATTGGCCAAGTAAAACCTCATATATCTCTATAGTGTATGTTTTTCTTAAACCAATTTGATTAAAACCAACTATACTCCGAGGGGGTAGATTTCACTTCTGAAATAAGTTCATCTACTTGAACGGCTTCTCTCGAAGCTTCTCTCCCAAGTATTCAACAACTTGTTCGTTGCCAACCCAAGTCTGTTAAGATATTGGAAGGCAATAGGCTAACTATGCTAGGTCTCGCTTGGCACAGTACTTAGGAAAAAATTAAAGAATGCCAAATAGAAAAAACTTTTCCAAAAACAGAATTATTATAAAAGGAACTAAGGCATAAAGCCAACGTTTAAACAAAACATCCCCCACCAACTATGAAAATTAGTTCATGGTGAGGGGGTTAACCAATACAACCATAATCGTTTTCAAAAACATCACTATAAAAAACTAAAGAAAAACAACTTAAGCCAAGGGAATGGGACGAGGGGTCTCTCGATACAGCCCTCCATGCCAGGCTCTTAGCCAAGTGGTTGAACCACCCTTCCTTGGTTGCACCAACTGTCACTTGTCGCTCACCAACACCTTTCTCCGATCACCTCGACCTTCACCGTCTCACCCTTCGCTCTCCCGAATGCTTGATCAGTTGGTCTTTATATAGGAGTGCAAGGAAAGGATGAGATAAGCCTTTGCATTTGAATTTGAAATGATCAAGGGATAAGAGATATCTATCCGATCATTTTGATATCTTATCAGGCTAGGGCTGACGTCATTATGCCATGGCCATCTTGGCACACAAGCTTGGCACAACTTTGCCAACATCACTTGGCATCACCTTATCCGCTATTTTTTTCGAAAGTTGATCCAATTACGATCTTTTAGGAGCCTAATCCTTTCCTATTTTTTCAAGGGTTCATCTCTTCTTGGCATGGCCGCTGGCATACATCTCTGCCAACAAATGCTTGGCACTCATCTGGTCCTTCCGTGCCCGCAACATCTAGTATTCACCTTGGCATTCCTAACTGCGCCCATGCGTCCTGCGTCCATTCCTCCTGCCATTCCACCTTCCAACTTGCGCAAAGGCCACTAAAAACAACCCATGACACTAGCATAGGCAGCCTACTAACTTTTTTATGTAAATGCATGATTCTAACAAACTAATGCAACTAAATGTACTTGAAAACAAGAAAAAAACATATCAAAATAGACATGAAAAACAATACTTTTGAGGAGGTAACATACCCTCAAACTCAGCTCATTGCTTGTCCTCAAGTAATGCAAGAGGAGAAAAACAAAAACAGTGAAAATAATACCTCGGCAAAAGTTTGGTTGGAATGCCAAAAAATGATGGCAAGCAGAGTTTAATTCTAATGCTGCCCTCAGAAATCTCAGTGCACAGTGTCAAGCAGATAGTAATTCAAGTGCAACAATATAACTCTAGTCTAAGTGCATGATTTGTGCGCAAAGTGTGGGTAGTATGCATCTAGCGTCCGTTCACTATCGTAGCCAATTTACTTTCTAAACTCAGTTTTGTTATTTTCTATATTTTTCGTGCCGAAGGGTATTGGCATTATCTTTTAGCTTGCTTCATGGTACTGTTTAGCGTGAGTGATAAGATGGAGCATACCACGAATCCTCACCTTAATCCAATTACCATTAGGCTTTTTCTTCAACTCATACACTAAGGTTTTGGACTTAAGAACTAAGAGTGGGCATACCACGAAGCCTTATGTACTTATTATCCCTAGGTAGAGGATAGTTCAAACTTTTTTCTTGCTTTGGCAGAACATTGCTGCCTTATTTACATTTTAACCCTGGCATTATTTTTTTTCAAAGCTGAGCATAGTTTCAAATTACCTAAGTTTGCTAGGAAACTAGATACATACCACGTGTTAAGTGTAGAAACAATTACCTGAACTAGAGATCAATTGTCATGGCAAACATGGCATACAACTCTACTGGCATGGCAAACTGAAAATTATAAACTCATCATCGGGCAAACAAGTAGATCAAAATAAGCTTGCCTAACAGTTGTTAACAAACTTCAAATTTAAGCCGAGACAAAATTTTCTTTTTCACTTTTTTAATGGTTCGGTATGCAACTACTCTATATGAACTACATGGCAAACAAAAAAGATTAAACATGAAATGCATGACATAGCATAAATGTGAGAAAATACACACCCCCAAACCCAAGATGTGCATTGTCCTCAATGCATGAAACAACACATATATACAGGAAAAAAAAGAAAAAGAAAAATGCAAGAACATGAAGATGCAAAAAATGAAATGCCAAAGAGTTAGGTAGAAGAAGACTCCCCTTCGGAGACTTCCTCCCATTTGGCAGGGGCTTCTTCTTCTTTTCTGGCACGAGTCTTTCGCATGGTTAGGCTCACACGTTCAGGGGCCATTCTTTTTTTCCCTTTCCAGCCCTGCTTTGAGGCAGCAGTGGAGGTTCCAATATCCTCTTTCTTGGTAGGGACTGTTGGAGGTGTAGCTGGCTTGGCTTTGGAAGTTTTGGCATGGATTTCCTCCAGCTCAGAGGAGGAATCAGTGCTGGCATATTCAACATGCACCGGGGACACTAGAGTTGGGGCCATGGATTCTGAACTTGCTGGACTGGTAGGACTGACTGGACTGGCAGAACTGGCTAGCATCGTTGGACTGGCTGGCATTGTTAGGCTGGCAGGATCAGTTGGCACAACCTCGTCACTGGTAGAGGACTCGGCAGGGAAAACTAGAAATGTTGGCACATCTTCATGGGAAAGCTTGACAAGCACCTCCTTGATTATAGCATCCATTTCCTTTGTGTAGTGCATCATCCTGACGTTAAGCGCCTCAGTTGCCTCTAGTTTTTGGAGAATAATCTTCTGGCGAGCATACACTTGGGACAACACTGCCAATGAGCTTGCTAGCATAGTTTTCGGCACACTGTTGGGCTCTGCCTTTGGCTTGGGCTGTCTTGGCCTTTTCCTTGCCCTTCTTCTTTGGCTCAAAAGCCGTGAGGTTTTCCAAATAATGGCAGTAATGGTGGTTCCCTTGATTGTTTGGTCGATATCCTCATCCATCCTAGGCACTTCATGGAGCAAACAAATGTTAGAAATTAACAAAGGGAAAAACAAACTGCCCTTACCCTTCTCAGCACATTTATAAGCCTCATCGGTAATGATTTTGCCAACGTTGATCTTCTGTCCTTTGATGATGGAATGCAGCAAAATTAACTGGTATTCTAAGACAGTCTCGTTGTGAGATGTAGGCAACAGATTTGTCTTGATGAAATGGTTCCATCCTCGCATTTGTGGTTTCAACGCCAACCTCTTCATCGTCCGATGGCCCATCGATGAAATTGTCTAATCTGTGCAGGCTCATACAAGTCTGCCAGCAGTTTCTTGCGTTTGACAATGGTCATAGATGCAGCATAGTCGAAGTGCTCATCTTTCATAGCATTCAAAGCAAAAAGTGAGTTCACATACTCTTCATCAAAACGCACACATTTACCTCTAATCATCAAGAATGGAGAATCTTTTGTGAGATGGGCATAAAACTCTTGCATGATAGTCGCATAGATCTCCCCTTTTTGTTGGTACCATGCATATCGACAATGGCCATGAACTCCGGTGGGAATCCAACGGTGGTGTCGGTTTGGAAGTCGAAGTGCTTCTTGTACAAAAATAAAAAACGATCAAACGACCGTCAATAAATACAAAAAACCTGCTAAAATGCAGAAAAATACACTACATAACAAAAAAAAAACATGTCACAAAAATAAAATTATTCTTAATAAAAACTAAATAAAAATATAGATATATAGTTTTTCATAGAGGGTAATTATTGACAATTGAATTTAAAATTTAATATCAATTATACCCATACTCTACTCCTAGTAGCACGTTTTCTTCTTTTTAACACTCTGCTCCCAGTGGCACGTTTTCTTCTTTTTTCTTCATCTTTTCTCTTTTTATTTTTTTTTTTGGGAATCATCATGGCCAACGTTGAGCAAAACATGGCAAATCAGAGCATCAATGAAGGGGAAGATGACAGTGTTCAAGTTGATCTTGAACCATCAGATGCTACATCCTCTTTAGAGTTCTGCTTTGTGGGGGCGTTTCTGAGGACTAGTGTAATCAACACCCAGTCATGAAATCGACACTGGCAAATGTCTGGCATCCACCAGCAGGGATTTCTATTTCAGAGTTTGGCGACGGTAGGTTCCTATTTCGGTTCTATCACGAGATTGATGCATCCAAAATTGAAAAAGGGGGTCCGTGGACCTTCAGTGGTCATCATTTAATCCTTCATCGATTATGCAAAAAATGAAGATCCGATGTTTATCCCATTATTCTTTGTTAATTTTTGGGTTTTTGAGCATGATGTCCCCATTGGTTTTATGTCGGAGAAAGTTGCAAAAATCCTTGGTGATTTCATTGGTTCGTTTATTGAATATGATTTGACTGCAACTTCTCTTGGCCGTAGACGAATAATGAAAATTTGTACTAGGGTTGATATTCGGAACCCGCTCAAAAGGAGGAAAAAGTAGATTGTGGCGAATGGAAAGCACCATTATGTTCGTTTCGAGTATGATAAATTGACGCTATTTTGTTTTCTATGTAGAAGATTAGGCCATGGTTCTGTTCACTACGTTTTGCCCCAAGAGGACAAGATCTACCGTTGCAATAGGATGCTTCCATCCGCGTTCCTCCCCGACGTGCGGTACTGGCGTTTAGTCGCTGGCTAATTAAGAAAAGTGTTGTCCATCATTTAATTCCTCCGATAAATCAGGACACTTTTCATGGAAGGGGATTCCAATCACCAAATTCTCATCCTTCTGCAAAAGAAAAGTCAACAGTTATTAATATGAGTCCTCAATCAAGGGATATTGCCCAAGGTCGATATTTAAGTGGTGGCATATCAGGGTCAAATTTAAATGTTTCACATGTCAATCAAAAGCCCATTAATGCAAATGATTTGGGTCTTGCAGTCTATTCTGGAAAATAGGGAATTTCTGGTACTAGGTTGTCTGATGGATTTGATGTGATTATGAGTGCATCTGAAGAGGATGACCCTATTGGTGCTATTGACTCTCTCAAACGCCCTCGAGTCCAACATGGTTGATCTCAGTTTCCAGCTCCTACGGATTCTTTAGATGACTCTTCTATTCACGCGGCTAGTCTCAGTCAACGGGACAGCCGAGCACAATAAAAACACTTAGCTGAAACGTCCGGGGATTAGGGATGACCCGGACAGTTTGTCGTCTCCGGTGTGTGCTGCGAGACCTATGTCCCTCTGTAATTTTCCTAGTTGAGACAAAATTAAGGGCTTTTGAAATGGAGGAAGTTCGAAGACGGTATGGTTACAACTTTATTATTGATATAAGCTCCGATAGAAGAAATGGTGGCCTCTCTCTAGGCTGGAAAGACAATGTTTCTATTTCGCTTCGTTCTTTCTCGATAAGGCATATAGAAGTTATGATTGATGAGGACACTGAAGGTAAATCTTGGCGCCTAACTGGTTTCTATGGTGCCTCGGAAACGAACAATCGAATGGCCTCTTGGAACCTACTCAGACACTTGAATGACTGTCCTCATGTTCCTTGGTGTGTGATTGGAGATTTTAATGAGATATTAAGTTTTGAGGAAAAAAGGGTCTTCTGTGTAATGAATGACAGATGACTAATTTCAGGAATGCTATATCAAACTGTAATCTTGAGGATGTGGGGTATAGAGGAAACTGGTTTGCATGGGAGTAGGGTCGTACAACTGCAAATAATATCTGGGAGTGACTAAACCGTGGTGTAGCCTCCCCGAATTGGTATGATTTATTTCCTAATTTTCAACTTGATCGTCTTCTGCAATCTTTCTTGGATCATTGCCCCCCCTTTCTTAATACATGTTCAGGTAGCGTTCCACAAGATAGAATTTGGCATTTTAGATTTGAAGCGGCATAGTTGCTCGAAGAGTCCTGTTAGAATAAAGTTCGTCACTTATGGAGTACAGCCATAGGTTCAGTTCCGGACAGACTTGCTTATGTGGGACAAGGGCTAGAAAGTTGGTTCAAGAGAATTAAACGATAAAAAAAGATTACTATCAACGATCTTAAAGAACGCATCTCTTTTCTCAATTCTCAGAATATCTTTGATGATGTCCTTGGTGAACTCACCGATGCAAAATTGAATCTAAACTTGAAACTGGATAAGAAGGAGCTTTATTGGGAGCAACAAGCCTAAGCTAACTAGCTTAAGAATGGGGAAAGAAACACGATATTTTTCCACCAGTATGCGAGTGTTCGACGTCATCAGAATCGCATTGACGGGATTTATAATGTTGCTGGACAGTTCTATGAAGACGAGGAAACAATCCGTAACATTGCAACAGATTACTTTTCCGATTTATTCACCACAAGAAGAGTTCGCAACCCTAGCATTATTCTTGAGGGGATCTAGGAAGTTATAACGGAAGAGATGAATAGCGAACTGCTAAGAGATTTCACTAATGACGAAGTACTTGCTGCCATCCGATCAATGTGCCCTCTAAAAGCCTCTGGAGCAGATGGTTTGGGAGCCATGCTTCTGGAGCAGATGGTTTGGGAGCCATTTTCTATCAGCGATTCTGGCATATCGTTGGTAATGAAGTTTCTCGATATTGCATCGATGTTCTCCATGGTGGTTTTCCTATTTCCGAGATAAACCACAACCACATTGTTTTAATTCTGAAGAAAAATCAACCCCAGCACATGACACACTTCCGTCAATAAGCCTTTGCAATGTTATATTTAAGGTCATTTTGAAGATGGTGGCAAATAGATTAAAAGTTGTCCTCGACTATTGCATAGATGAGGCGCAGAGTGCATTTGTACCCGGCAGGCTTATAACCGATAATATTCTTAAGGCATATGAAATCCTCCACTCTTTTCAAAAGAAGAGATCAGGCCGGAATGGTTCGTTTGACCTTAAAATTGACATGAGTAAGGCTTACGACCGAGTGGAGTAACCCTTTTCTTGCCTCAGTCATGAAAAAGATGGGTTTCTCTGGATGATGGATCGATTGTGTAATGAGCTGCATTTCTACAGTATCCTATTCGGTTATTGTTAATGGTTTTGTTGGCGATTGTTTTATCCCTTCAAGAGGTCTAAGACAAGGCGACCCCCTAATACCATACTTATTTTTATTATGCAACAAAGGCTTGTCCGCTCTTCTCCGGCTCTCATCACAAATAGGCACTCTAAAAGGGGCTCACATCACAAGAGGAGCCCCTTTATCACCCATCTGTTCTTTGCAGATGATAGTCTTATATTTCTACATCAAGAGCTAATCATCTAAAGACCATACTCGAAACTTATGCAGAGTGCTCTAGTCAGTTAATTAACTTTGAGAAATCAAATGTTTTGTTTAGCTCAAATGTTCCCACTAATACTAAAGAAGCGATTAGCAATATTTTGGCAGTTTTCAGTATTTCTTGTCCAGAAACCTATCTTGGGCTCCCAGACATGGTAGGTCGAAATAAAAAACAGGCTTTCCTTCATCTTAAAGATTACACATCGACCTGAGTTAATAGGTGGAGTTCAAAATCCCTCTAGGCATGGGGTAAGGAAGTATTCCTAAAATCAATCTTGCAATCGATCCCTCTATTTGCAATGTCCTGCTTTCAACTTCCTATTACCTTTTGTAAGGAGCTTGAAGCTATTGCTGCAAGATATTGGTGGCAGAATTCAGCAGCGAAACGAGGAATACACTGGTGTATTTGGCCAGAACTTTGCAAGGACAAGTCTAAAAGAGGTATAGGTTTTAGAGATTATGGCAAGTTTAACATCGCTCTCCTCGCTAAACAAGGATGGCACATCTTAATGTAACCAGACTCTTTGGTGGCAAGGACTTTTCGTGCTAAATATTTCCCAATCGGTAACTTTATGCAAGCTTCTTTGGGTAATTGTCCCTCCCTTATCTGGCGTAGTATTTGGAGCGCTAGAGGGCTACTTGAAAAGGGCCTCTGCTGGAAAATAGGGTCGGGATCTGCTGTCTCGATCTGGAACAATTTCTGGTTTCCTTCTATCCCTTATCGGATGTTATCTTCTCCAATTGATAGTATTGTTCAGTATGTGTCTGATCTCATTAATGTTAATGAAAGATCCTGGAATGAAACTCTAGTTCGACATTGCTTTAACAATGAAGAAGCAACAGTATCCTATCTATACAACTCCCTCGTTTTGCCCATGATGATGTCCTATATTGGCAGGGTGAGAAATCATGATTGTACAGTGTAAGAAGCGGATATAGGCTATTGTGCCAACCTTTGTCTAGTCCATCTCAACCAGGTAATATTTTCAAATACATCTGGTCTGTTAACTGTCATTCGAAGATAAAGATCATTTTATAGAGGTTTGCAAACAACTACATCCCTACTATGTCAAATCTGATGATAAAAGGAGTTGCTACAGATTCTCGATGTCCTAGATGTCTTAACGGCATAGAAGATATTGTTCATATTAGTAGGGATTGCCAGTATGCTTTGGCTCTTTGGACTAATCTAGGTTTCAGTTGGCCTAATAACATGTCCTATTTGCCATTCAGGGATTGGCTATATTGGCTATTTAAACATAATTCTCACAAGAATCACAGATTTATGAAGTCACAATTTGGGCATTATGGCACTCAAGAAATAAGTTGATCCATGAAGGTGAGATTCAAAGTGTAGTTCACTTACAATCTTTTATTCGATCTTTCTGTTTGGAGCTTGATTCCATTTCTAATTTGCTGGCTCATAACCATACTCACTCGATCGTGCTTTGGAGTCCCCCAAGTCCACCACTATTGAAAGTAAATGTCGATGCAAGTTTTAAAAACGATAGCATGAAATCGAGCTCATGGTTTATTATTAGAGATCACGAAGGGAACATACTTGGATCTGGTTACATTTTGAATGAAGGTGTTGCCTCAAGTTTCTCCGCTGAGGCTTTGGCAGTGCTGCAAGGTTTGTCTTTTGCTCGTGACCTGGGTCTCAACTCTGTAATGGTAGAAACTGATGCCAAATCAGTGGCTTTGAAAGTTAATTCAGGAGAAATGGATAGGTCTGAAATTGGTTCCATTATCCGAGATATCAAAATACTTGCCGCAAGTTTTACCTCTTGCTCGTTCAGCTTCACTGACCAGAATGGAAACCGGGCGGCTCATGCAATGGTAATAGAGGGTTTCCACGACACAGTTGATAGATTTTGGGTGGAGGATGCACCGGATCCTGTTCTCCGAATTGCTTCCGATGACCGTCGTTTAATTGACCCACCTTAATCTGCATGGGTCTTTCTAATTTGGGGATGTTTCTTCTTATTCATGCTTGGGCATCTCCCCTTTTCTCCCTCTTCATCCTCGATTCCAAGACTAGACGATACTGGAAGGAAGAAGAAGGTGTCAGTTGATCACCATTTTGGCTTGACTTCAACAGATACAAGTCTTTTCAGATGAGTTTCATTTATTTTAAATTTGTCTCTTTATTTCGGTTTTTGTTTACAGTTTTGTGTAGAACTTTTTATTACCTTGGAATAATATCAACCGCATTTTTATCAAAAAAAATATAGATATATTATAATAGAAACTAGCAAAGGAAAAATAAAGATACCGTAAATAGTAGGTCTTAAGAATGGTCTTTTAACTTTTATTCTTTACCAAACTTAAATAACATGCCAATCAAAACTTAAAACACAATTTTTTTTCAACTCCATTTCTTTTAATCTTTAATTAAATGAACCTTGCATTTAAAGGTATTATTAATTATATGTTTATTTCAATCATAAAAATAAGAGTATTGTTGAGGAATGAGATATCGATAAACTTATAAATAATTTTGGTGTATCATTGAATTAATAAATATTGATTTTGTAAAGATTGCAAATACTTGTTCGTTTAAAACTTATCAAAAACTTTTAAATTATTATTTTTTTAAATCTGCCAAAATAAGTTTCAAATAATGGCTCGTTTACGTGACGTAACGTATTCTCAAAGAGCAAAAAAATGTTCATTTTGTAAAATCTGGGTCCAAAGTTTTAAAAAACTAGGACAAAAGTTTTGAAATCTTCAATCCAGTGTGTTTTAGGATTTTGAAATTTTCAAAACTTGTATCAAAATTTTCAACGTCAAAATGTTTTAAAAGTTGTTTCAAAAGTTCCGATACTTTTTCAAAAATTTCGAAACTTCATATCAAGATAATTATTTAATGCACAACTTTAATGTTGTTATTTGGTAATGACACCAAACTCTCTCAAACTTTTCCAACCCACTAGAAAGAGTGTATAAAAGAGGTCTTGTATCAACTAGGGCGTAACCGAGTCAACTTGATTTCAAGTAGTGTTGAGCTCAACTCGACTCATTAAGAATTTGAGTTAAATTCGAGCTTGAGTATTGATCGAGCTTTGACCGAGTCGAGCTTGAGTAGCTTGCGATCTGTCTCGTTTTATTTATAATTTGATCGATATTATTATTATTATTATTATTATTATTATCGATCAAATTGCATGATTTTATTGTAAATAGAATCATACAAAAGAAAATATTTCCACGCGACTCATTAAAAACCCCTAATCAAAGTAGGAGAAAAAAATACACATGAAAATATAAAGAAAGTTAAACTAAAATTAAAACTAACATAACATAACAACCAAAAACATCTAACCTATATTTTAGTTCACTTTAATTTTAAAAATTAAAAAATAATTTATTATATTTTCGAGTAGCTCGCTAGTTTTTCGAGTCATGTATAAATAGCCCGGCTCGGCTCGTTAAAAACTTGAGTAAAGTCCAATCAAATCGAGCTCAAATAACTTATGATATGTCTCATTTATGGCTCTAATATCAGCCAATAAACAACAAGAAAGCCATTACAACTTACAACCATCTTGGAGCTTAAAACAATCATTTTTACTCAATTTTATTTCTTTATTTCTTATTGAACGCTAGCTTGCTCTTCAATGCAATTTGTAATCATAGTGTTCTTGGGTGCAAGTGATTGTACAAATAAACTACCTAGAGAGGATTTTTTACTGTTTGTTAATTGTATTCTCTTAAGAAAAAAAAATATATTCAAGATCTTGAATTTAAATCTTAAAAGATAACGTAAGGATACACTTTTTTCTTACAAATTGAACAATTAGTAAATTTGTTAAATTTTCAGCGTGATTGTTAAGATAATAAATGTAGATTTGGATTTAAAATCGAATCATTTTAAGATTATTTGCGTAATTTTTTTATTATTTACAAAAATTTCCACCATATATAAGATGATCAAGATAATTATTAGTATCTTAACTTTATATTTTATTACGAAAGATATGTAAAACATGAAAGAAGAAAATAAGAAGAAATGATCAAGATACTTATTAGTGTCATAACTTTATATTTTATAATGAATATGTGAAATATGGAAGAAAAGGTAAGAAAAATTATGAGTGATGTATATGATATGTAATCAAAAAAGTTTGTTTATCTTTATTCTCTTACATTTCCTTAGGTTATGGATTCTAGACTCATTAAGAGCATTCTCTTTCTTTCCTTTAGAATTTCTTCTTTTTTTTTTCTCTAAGTAAAATTGTGATTAGATTTAAATTTTGTATAGAAAAAAATTAATATATCATTTGGCCTATGAATTTTAATTTTATAAATGTGGTGCCCATAGTTTATTTTAAGAAATTAATTTGGCACATATATATTTATCGAACATTATGTATTTAAAATTTAAAGGTCTGTTTAGTTTTAGAAAACATTTCATTTTCAGAAAATGAGAATGATGGAGACATCCGACCGTCCATCAACCCAGCGTAGCATATTAGATTAAGGCGTAGCGTAGAGAAAGCCGCACTGCTAACGACCGAAATCCGAAATATAAGCGTTCTCTCTCCTTTCTTCCCATCGTTATCTAAAAAAGGAATAGATATTTCCATTCAATTTCCAAACACAACCTAAAAAAATATTGTACTACTATTTTTTGCTTCTTAGGGAGACCGAGAAATAGAGAAGCTCTGGATTCCATCTCTCCCCGTCCTTGGCGACGGTGCTTATTCCTCTTGGTTTTCAGGTATCTCTCCTTCTCGTTTTTTTAATTAAAAACTCTTCATCTGGATCTGATTTAGATTAGATGTTTGGCTGCCTATTCTTAATTAGGAACTCGTTTGGCTTCATGTTGTTTAGTTGATTTAATTTATTAGGGTTTGCGTCTTTGATGAACAGGAAATTTTCTCTGGACTTGTCGTCGACCTTTTTCTCAATTGATTCGTTAATGTTTTTGTTTCGTAATGCTAGTTTCACGGGGTTTCCAGTGTGTTGTTGTTTCTAATCGGGGGGAAGGATTGTTGTTATATGGAACTGGGCATTGATTTTGTCGTGATCTCATGTCGCTAGCAGTTGAGAATGGTTGATTTCAATATTACTTGAATTTGCTCTCCTCAGGTTTTTCTCGAGAATCCGCTTTCTAAGATGAATATAATCCCCCCTTTCTACATAATTGCGTGCAATATGTTTGAAGAACCACTGCCTCTTATTTTATTGTACTGCTGTTTCCTTTTAGATTAGTCCTCGATTATATCATGATCTTGTTCTATTTTCCTATTCCTAATAAAGATTGTGTATCGTATTAGATTATCTGCTCCTATTAGATCTATCTTGACTCAAATTTCAATTGATGTTATTTAAATGTTAGATTGCACTGGACCTGGATTTAAACTTTTCAAGACATGGGACAACCGTGGTTCTGGTCAAATTGCCACCTTTTCCGGAATTTTTTATTCCAAGAAGTACTCGACTGGCGGTTTCTTGTCCATGGAGATTTTCTCTTGGTTTCCTTTGTCAATTGCACTTAGTGCCCCATTCTCCTTTTAATACCCAACATTGGAAGTGTAATGGATGTTATTTCAGAGATAGGTATTAGATCTTTAGCACACTTCTGCCAGTAAGTTATTTTTTCTTTCTCTATTTCACTAAAGTTAGATGATAAGGTGCTAAATATTTTTCTTGGCAGTGCTTTGCTGATAATACATTTGGTCAATTTTTTTGCGAAGGTAAAATGTATATTTACACAATTATCTTTCCTCATACCTATTAACTATTTATTCATTTTGTAACCTTTATCATGTTTTTCTATTTCCTCTTCAATCATAACAGGGCTGAACTCTCACAGTAGACAGTTGAAAGTTGATTACTTAGCATTAGCTGGTATAGTACTCGGTTAATTTTCTATTGCTGCTCCTGAGTCCTGATGACTTTTGATTAGTGATGAGATGGTGGTTTACCTACAACAGCTTGTTCATAGTATTGACGAGTTAATTGCATTTAAGCTGTTGAATCGAGTGGGTGCATATTGAACTTAGCATCCTTTATGTTGGCTGAAGCAATCTTTCCGGCTGGTTCGTATCAGTATGTTTTGTGGAGCTCATCTGTTTCTTCCTTTGATGTGTTGTTTTCGTCTTGAAGCTGTGGGTTTAGTACCAAATAATGCTGTGAGGCCCATCCGCCTTAAAACTCCTGGTGGATTTAGCTGACTGGCAGGGCAATTTTTTCTTTTAAAGTTTTATAGTTTCAGTTAATACAAGCAATCTTCTACTGAAGATAAATGTCACTTTCTATTGTTGGTTCTTATACCCCTCTTAAATAAAGAAAGGGCTACATTTTGGTCTGCTAGAAAATGGAAAGGTAAGTTGTTTACTCTGTGATAGTACTTCACAATATTCATTCTATGCATGATCGTTTTTTCTTATCAATATTTCAATGATATTAGGTACAAGTTAATTAAGGAAGTTGGTGATGGAACATTTGGAACTGTGTGGAGAGCTATTAATAAGCTCTCTGGTGAAGTTGTGAGTATTCCTGGGATTTTTTTATTTACAAACATGTTTCTTTTAATATGTTGATGTTGGTTTATCTTTTTGAAATAATTATTTTCTGTTTTGAAGGTTGCAATTAAGAAAATGAAGAAGAAATATTACTCATGGGAAGAGTGTGTGAATCTGAGAGAAGTTAAGGTAATATGAGTTGCTTTTTTTCTATCTGGTTTTGGTCCTAGTCCCCCCCCCCCTTTATGCATGATTGCCTGTTTCCCTTGACAGTCACTGCGGAGATTGAATCATCCCAATATTGTGAAGCTTAAGGAGGTCATCAGGGAAAATGACATTCTATACTTTGTGTTTGAATATATGGTCAGTAACCTATGTTTGTTCTACCAAAACATGCTTTTAATCATTGGGTGTTTAGTTATTTTACTGATAGCATGAAACTGTTCCAGGAATGCAACCTATACCAACTTATGAAAGACAGGGAAAAGCTTTTTTCAGAAGTTGAAATCAGAAATTGGTTCTTCCAAGTCTTTCAAGGTCTTGCATACATGCACCGGCGGGGGTATTTTCATCGCGACCTAAAGCCTGGTATTGTGTTTATTTCTTTTTTCTATAAAATTCATATTTTTGTTATATTTACTCGAAAGGAATATTCTGTAACTAACTGCCTTTTTCTTTCCAGAGAATTTATTGGTTACTAAAGATATAATCAAAATAGCTGATTTTGGTCTTGCACGAGAAATAAGCTCACATCCCCCGTACACGGAGTATGTCTCAACACGCTGGTAGGTTTGATATTTGAGAATTAGTGTTTTTTTACCCTTTTTTCTCCCTATATTCATTCCAATTCTAAGCTTGGCTTTCTTCATTTTTAGGTATCGTGCCCCTGAAGTACTTCTTCAATCATACATTTACACTTCAAAAGTTGGTGCGTTTTCTGTGTAATTAATAGTGATTCACTTAAGATAAAAATGGTAATAGCCCTTTTTAGTTACAGTTTTTCTCCTTGATTATAGATATGTGGGCGATGGGTGCAATCATGGCTGAGCTGTTCACCTTACGTCCTCTTTTTCCTGGCACAAGGTATGTTCTTTTCCTTTATCATTATTCGGTGTTGGTGGAGTACATCTTTAGATCATGGAATTTTGTAGGATTAGATGATATCCAATTCTGTATATTTTTCTAATTTGTAACAACGGCAGGTATTTGACTGGTGATTCACAGAATTAATGCTAGCCCTTATTATTATGTGTGCAGTGAAGCAGATGAAATTTACAAAATTTGCAGTGTGGTAGGCACTCCAACTGAAGATTCATGGCCGGATGGGTTTAATCTCGCAAGAGCTATAAATTACCAGTTCCCAGAGGTATTTCTTTCTCTCAGTTCTCTTCATATAGATTTTCTTTCAAGCATATGGAATCTCATTTTTTTTCAACCCGTCTATTATTGAACATTGGAGTTCACTGGTGTGCATCTTTCTACGGTGATTCCATCAGCAAGCGATGATGCAATAAACCTTATTACAGTTAAGTGCATTTCTGCTAACTCTGTTGCTTTTATTCCTTTCTACCCTCACTCTGCAGCAGAACGGCTTTCTGTTATATCACTATTAAATTATTTATTTTTGGATTGTTTGAAGACAAATTGACATTTTCTTTGCCGTTTGTCTCTAGTCTCTCTGTTCGTTGGATCCTTGCAGAAGGCCTACTGCTGCTGAGGCCCTTCAACATCCTTTCTTTCAGGTTTTTTGCAAAAAAAAATTAATGTTCCTCTTTGTTCTTTTATGAGGTCAAATGACATTTATGCTGTAGTTAGTGCTATGCTCATTGAATTTTCTTATAATGTGCAGAGTTGCCTTTATGTTCCACCCTCTCTGCGTCCTAGAGCATCTGTTTCTAGAACTCCTCCATCTGGTTTGTTCCAAAACACTGCCATTTTTGTTCTTTAATCTGGAGGGATTATATTATTTGGTTATTATATGGCTAATCTGTAATTTGCATGCTTTTAGTTGGGGTGAGACGAAAATTGGAGCAGCAATCAACTAGAAGGCATTCTGGGGTTCTACCGAATGCAAAGCCCACTGGCAATCTTTCTTCTCTGAAGTCGAATGCATCTATGGGTGCAACCACAGGTGATGGATTGTAGATTATCTACTAATGCATAAGTAGTTTACTAATGATATTTGATATTGAGTGCATGATCTAGTTTTTTCCCCTGGTCCATTAACTATTCTAAGTGCTGTTTACTTCCTTGGAGATCTCTTATGGTGGATTTCTAATTATCATTAATTCTAGCAGGTGTACAACGCAAGCTGGAGATGGTTAATCAGGTAATTGTTACTTATCATGTAATGTATCTTAGTGGTTTTTCTTCTCTAGTAGTATTTTCTGTAAATTGCTTCTAAAAAGTCTTTTTCTTTTCCCTCCCTAAATCATCTGAATAAGAATGATCATAAATCCTTGAAGAACACTGTGAAACAACCAAAGTATCGACCATCAGGAACAAAGAGTCCAAGTAAGTCTTTGCTATTTTTAAGTTTGATTTTAGTTTTTTTAATATAGAGTCAAGCATATCATGGTTATTCGTACCTGTATATTACCAATCCATGGAAAATATTAAAATGAAGCCTGCATAATATATAATATAAACCAAGTGTAAAGTGGAACTTTGTGCCGGTAGCTGTGATTACAAATGGTTAGATTTCCTGTCTGCTTACTGAATTTGGTTATCGGAAGATGATTGTAGTTTGACATGGAGAGTTTTCAAGTGCCTATTTTTGTGCGAGTCTAGTTCTGTTTGATATTGGAATTTGAAAATATATTGGGTACAGCAGCTTCAATCAACAAGCATAGAAATGCTGGGGGAGCTTTGGATGTAGCAGAGAAGTTGGCAAATGTTACAATTGGAAATCGCAGGCAGTATATTGGGCAACAACTAAAGCCGGCAGCAATGAAGGCTGGGGTACAGTGGAATGCTGAATCTAAAAATGGTGTTGTTTTTCATAGACCGACCCAACAGATACAATCTGGCAGAAGTTTTTCCAGAAAAGTAGGGGGATGAGATGGGTGGCCCAGAGTCATGGTTTTATAATAACTACTTATTGCATTTATTGGTATTAGTCCAAACATTTTCTTTCTAAAACTCGAGTGCTGTTTCAGTGTGTAGCGACATGACACTTAGTTTTCTGTTTCAGTTATGTGATAGAGGCTGGTTTGTTTGTTTCTACACATGACGGTGGCTTGATACTTGTAATAAAGTGGGGGTTCAAAAACTACCGAGTTATGTAATATTTTGGTGGAGATCTAACATGATTTTTTGAATTCTGTTCATGATTCTATTGTATTTACCCTACGTATAGCCGGTTTTTAGAGGAGTACACGAGGATTGCTTTGTTTGTTTAGTTGAGTGACAACGGGGGTATTAGTGAAATCGGCATAGCTGTCAAATGTGATGAACAGCTTCGTTTCAATAATACGATGGATTTGGTTCTTAGTATAACAAAATGGAAGGGAATATCCAACTGCAATTGCTATGCACCGCTGCTTGTATCTTGTCTCCTGTTACACTAATTGCTTAATTATTGTTATTATTATTGTAATAATTTAAAGGTGGTGTGTGTTTATCCTTTCTCTGTTCTCCTTCCAGCCCCACTAGTCCAGCATTTACTTGCCCGAATCTAGCGGCTGCACTGCTCATATGCGATAATATAATACTTATGTGATGTGGTTATTGTTCACCTCGTTCATTAACCATCGTTCATTAACCAAGACCGAAGATTTGATCTTTATTTATGGGAATATAATATTTTTTTATGTTCAACCATTTATCTTTTCAAAGAATACTCGTGATGAGGGATTTAATTATTATTATTAATGATAGGTACCAGATTTTAACAAAAAACACAATAATATCATTGAGTTATCTTATCTGCATGAATATGATGCGTGGAGTTTCCTGTTGTGCTAGTGCTGTCCTTGAACCCGAGCGGGAAGGGCACCTACCCAGAGTCCAATTCTTTTTCAATATTTATTACTAGAGTTTAATTATTTTTATACTTATATTATTATAGGTTCACTCTTAAAATTCATTTTTAATACTTATTATTATAGGTTATTTTGTTTAATGTTTGTTATTAAGTGTTCATTTTTTTAATATTTATTACTAAGTGCTTAATTTTTAAGTTCGTTTTTAAGCTATCGAAATCTCAAAATGGATAAGCGTTGTACCTCCAATTTTTTTTCACTTGCATTGATTACAGAAACACAAAGCGGTATCTGCATGAATCTGATACGCGGAGGTTGTGGTCCGTGAACCCGTACCTCTGATGCCAATCCCATCTTGGTCTGGTCTTCTCCTCTTCTTCCATAATCCATATGATTAATAGTTGTTTTGTGGTATCCAATGAGACATGGGACTCTCCTTTGCTGATTCAATTAGGTAGGAAATGCGTAACGCTTCCAACTTCTAAATATGAGAGACCTTAATACCTTACTAACGATCAAACTCATCCAATCATAAGCATACATGTAGCATCCCCTCCTTTTATTACACTCCGCCAGCTACTTCCGTCGGAATGCATCGCCGGTTGACCACTTCTCCCGTTAACCAGTCCCAAAACCCAACCACCAACGCCCCATTTATATCTTATCCTACATTCCTCCCCCTCCATGGTTATTATTAGTTAGGTCAAATATATCATATGTCACTTAATTTTATATTTGATAACATGTCATTTTTCATCTAAAAGTAACAATTTATTACTCAGTAAAAATTTTATAGCAAACAAGTCACTTTGTCGTTAAAATTGAAACGCGGCTTGATGTAATAATAGTTTTAGTCTCAAAATTTATACATTCAACCAATTTTGTCCTAATTAAAAATAATTCAATAAATTTTACTCTTCATATTTAAAAATTTCGACATTGTACCCTCCCGACATACCCTCCGACCACTTGCTGCACTTCATGTTATTGTCTCTTAATTTGATAATCGACAAATGTCAGATAGCTCGACAAATATAGCCACTTCACTACTAGACATCTGACAGACTAGTGTGTTGGAGTATGCCCAAAGACCAATTATGAGATGGTTGTAAAAGACATACTTATTTTATCTTGTTTATTAATAAGAAGTCATTATTATTATTTCAGTCTTATTTTGTGTATCTATAAATAAACTGAATTATAATAAAGTCCTTAGAATAATATAGTTATTCTTGAATGTCTTTAGTCGAGAATTATTGTGGGCTTGGACAACAATAATGTATTAATACTAATATGTAGTTGATTGATGACAAAGTGTTGTCATTGACATGGAGATGTCAAAATCAATACATAAGTATGTGTTAGGGAACGACATACTAGACTGACCCACTATGAGCATGTTTCTTGGATTATTATGTGACAGTCACAATATTGCTCATGGTGATAACTACATGTATGATCTTCAAACTTGAGATCATCATTATTTCAACATCGTGAGTGACATTTTGATATGGGCAAACGTGTGTCATAATTGACTACACTATAAAGACTGATATTGGATATGTCACAATCATATATCGAAATATGGTTGATCAAGATAGGATTTGTCCCTTCTACATAATAGGAGTAATATCATAGGCCACTTGATTGAGTGAGACTAGAAAAAGCATGGCCATGCTCGAATAAATTGATATGAGATATCATAGTTATTTGTTTATAATAGTCTACTCAAGATATCAAGAAACATTAGATGGACTATACATGTGTGACTAATTCGTGACTTGTGTCCGATCTAGATGTGAGGACAAAATGATGAAATACATAAAAGAAGTTAATCAAGAAAAAGGTTAAATCGAACCACGATTTCATGTAACTTAGGTAGCAATGATGTATTGCCAGATGCCACTCATTGCTTGTAATATTAGAATTGTTCTGGATATTACTGCTAACGTTACATGAACCTACAAGGTGACGTACGGGGGTCGAACCATAAATTAACATGGCAGTCGAGTTTTTTCGATGTCAGTTTAATATATGGTTCGACATATCGTCAACCTTATTAATTAAATGTCTAATTAACTTGAGTCCACTAATTCGATAAAGCCTGTGCAATCAAGGTTAATTTTCACCTAAGAACTCCGAATTAAATTCAATGTAAATTTCAAATATTTTCATCCTTTTAAGAGCAACAAATATTTTGGTACCAAGTTCCGGGCGTGATGGGGGTACTAATCAATCCCCACGCGTAACCAACTTTCGGACCCTTTCACGACGAATCTCTAGTCTCTTATGGTGTCGGTCTACCTTACCCAAGTGGCCGGTGGCGACTCCAAATTTTCATCGTTTTCAAGGATTTAAAGTTTTCAAACGAAATCATCAATCTTTCAAAAGATTTTCATTAATAATTTAAAGGATAATTAGTAGCCGACTTCTTTTCTAAACAAACGCCCTTAACGCAACAAATTCTTTTTTTTCAAAAAGAAGGGAAAAAAGTCGCTACACTCAAATGAAGAAGTATAGTCCAATAATTTAAACAAACGAAGAAGACCACGAAGAATAACACAATTCGATTTTACAATCATCAAATGTTCAAATTCTACGTTCAAAAGTAGAAAGTAGTGTGGTCAAAGAAAATTTTGAGAATATGAGAGAATTTTTTTGGGTAATTATTTTATACATAGGCGGTGGAAACGAAAAGTTTCCACAATCCCCTTAGTTTTATGATTTAGAATTATATTTTAAGGTTTAAATATTAGGAGTTTATGTTTAGTGGTTTATAATTGATGGGTTGCATTTAGAATTTAGTGTCTGAAATTAGAATTTAAGGTTTATAAGTTAGAACCTAAATTTCTAACCATGTTACCCTAAACTCTAAACCCTAAATTCCAACAACAACCCTATACACTTAAACCCATAACTTCTAAACCTTAAATATTAACCCTAAGAGGCTAAAACTAAGGTGATTGTGAAAATTTTTTGTTTCTATGAATATAATTTTTTTTTTGTTTGGAAAAATTAAGTGGGGAAATAGAGAGAGGAGTGTAAAATCTTTATTTCGATATAAATATCTTGGTTATGTGGGAACTGAGGTGTTCAAACTTCGGTTTTAACGAATTAACCGTCCAACCAAAAAAAATCAGTTAATCGGTCGGTTAATTTTAGGTTTCGTCTGTTAACGATTAATAATTTTTTAAACTTCGGTTATCGGTTAATTCGGTTCGAAATCGGTTAATTAACCGAAATTTTATATATTATATATATTACATATATTTATTTTTAGTCATTGAACTTTTAAAAATTATAAAACGATCATTAAATTTTTTTTGATATATTATAAATTTAGGGTTATATATTTAGGGTTATATATTTATTACCATTCAATAAATTATATCATGGTTATTAAATATTTTATTACCATTCAATAAATTATTAATAAATTACAAAAAAAATCATAAACGTTCTAGTTTAGGGTTATATATTTAATTTAGAGTTTATGAATTTAATTTAGAGTATATGGTTAGGGGTTTAGGTTTATGCGCTTATAAATTAGGGATTTTGGTTAAAATTTAGAGTTCAAGATTAGAAACTTAAATCCTAAAATATTATTCTAAAACCTAAACCCTAACATCTAAACCCTAAATTAAATTCTTAAAATTAAAACACTTATAGAAACTTTTTATTTCTACCACCGGTGTATTGAATATTTTCCTAATATAATTATTATAATAACAATAGTTAAAAGAAGAGATAACTACATATTTAGTACCTCACCTATTCTCACGTTCCTATTTTAGTACCTACTTATTTTTTAGCAAAATGGTACCTAATGTTACATTTTTGTTCTGTTTTAGTACCCGACCGTTAAAAACAAACGGAGATGTGGTTATTTTTAATTGAGATAATCACAGATTTAGTCCCAAAACTTATACATTTCTATCAATTTGATCCAAACTTTATCAATTGGGTCCAAATAAACAGAGCATAATAATAATCTGAGCAGTTAATCACCAATGGCCTCAAAGGTCCCTCTTTTTTCGCCAAATTAATTGAAAACTACTGCCTTTTACCCTTTCTACAAAATACCCAATATGCACGATTGAGATTGATATTCAAACACTTCCACACCCAAAGTTTGTTCCTTTTCAACACTTTGTTAAGATGCAGCCAACTCATGGACTCGATCTTTACTTTTGCCAACTGGGTTTCAAAAGGCCACTTAGTTTTTGATCATTTCACTTATATTTTTGTGCTTGGAGCTTGTGCTAGATCACAATCGTTGTCAACGTTATGGTTAGGAAGACAAGTTCATTGGACAAATTTTAAATCTGAGTTTGTGTCGAATCTTTTGGTAAAGACTACATTGATTCATTTCGATGCGAATAATAAGGATGTTTTGTCAGCAAAAAGAGTGTGATGAAATGACTGAAAGAAGTAGTGCTACTTGAAATGCCATGATTAGAGGCTATACTTTATAAAAGGACAGATGTATGCAAAATGTGGGTAGGATTTACACTGTATGATCAGAAATTCAGAATAAAATGGGAGATTTGCAGTTATTGGATTGAGAAGAAGAAATAAAATGGGGTTAGAGTTTTAGGGGAGAAGAAATAAAATTGGGGATTTACAATTTTAACCCAAATATTTAAGATAATTATTAAATTGATAGAGCTTAGACCAAATTGATAAAAATGTATAAGTTTTGGGGACTAAAACTATAATGTTAAGTATTATTTTACCAAAAAAAATAAGTAGATACTAAAATAAGAATGCAAGAATAAATAAGTTACTAAATATGTAGTTATCTCCGAAAAGATGTGAATTTTAGTTTATCAACAACTTGAACAATTTGTAGGTACGGATTGTTAGAATTAAACCATAACAGATATAAAATCTAAACCCAGGATCTATCATGTCAAATCATCAAGAACAATAAACTGAATGAACTGAATTGCGGAAGCGTACCTGAATTAATCGATAGACTGAAAACCTTGAATCTTGATGTTGAAATCCAAATCTTTGGTATTGATCTTCCAAGAAGATAGGTTTTCTCTTGACGTAAAACTCTCTGACGGGGAAGGAGAGAAAAACAAGTTAACCTATTTCTTGGGGACCACTACCTCTTTATATAGTTGATTTAATAATCAACTATTAAGTATTTATAACTCTGCCCCTCATCGAATTATAAATACATCTTATGGTATCTACACTTTTATTTCCATGACATTTTAATACCCATGACACGCCTAACATAATTGGTCACTTAATTTTGTGTCATACTTTAAAATAGCAATATACATTATACATATGTGCCTACTATTACGGATTTTAATCCAACAATCTCCCACTTGGGCAACATATGTTTCTGACAAATGTATAACCTTATGAGCTCAAAATTTGCTATTATATAATAGGTATTCTGAACAATCTCGTCCATCAACTATATCTATATAGGATCAAAGCAGCCTTTGTCGTATCAATCATGACAAGACCCATCAATGGTCACGTATACAAATATAGTCAAATGACATAGATCAATCATGGATGCGTAGCATGGAAAATTACATGAAATGTGAACCAAACATGTATATTTCAACTGGTCCTCCTAAACCTTAGCGAGATCAAACTTTCTCAATTGAGTGTGCATAAACCAAAAGAACTTTATTTCTGCAGAAAATAATCTTAAAATATCCTTAAACCGAAGTAATCGAAATTGTGTCTAAAACGAATGGGCATTTTTCAAAATTACAAACTCCCACTAAAACTGAATATCCTTAAATAACATTACACCCACATGAGTAGTGTGCTCATGAAAGACCTAGGTGTCGGTTTCTTAATAAGCGCGCAATTATGGAGTTTGTACCAAAGATGCTCTATAGACACACAACCACTCAATTTTCTTTAACAACTAGGAACTTAATATTTATGTGCTTTAAATTTAAAGTGTTCCTATTGTTTATAGAATAAATGAATGCATATTTATTGTCACAAAATAACCGAAGTGATCTTTCTATTCAATCTATAATTAGCAGCCCATGTGACAAAATTCTTTTGCATCAATATTCTAATAGAATCAAGTCTCAGAAACTTGATGATCTCTAACTTACCAGAACTCCGATATGTGAGCATGTAATTTTTTTTTGTTCTCTAAAGATATTTCATAACCCTATTGGCTGCTATTCAATGATCCATAATATGATTGCTTAAATATCTGTCTAACATTCCAACAATGTACGCAATATCCAAACGCATACATACTTGAGCATAAATTAGAATCTCAATAGCTTATACATATGGAATATTTTGTATTTTCTAAATTTCAAGGTTACTTTTAGAATCTCAATATTCAAACGCATACATATTTGAGTATCACTTGGTTTACTCCCACTGAACTTGTAGTATATACAATTGTCAACCAAATTTATCTCAAAGCCGAATGAAATAATCAATATGAAATTTATAATTTCATTAATGAGAGTCCTACTTAAGCTCATAGATGAATTTATTTAATTTACATATCATTGATTTTGTATCATTAGACACAAATCTATGATTGTACCATATAATTCATTTCTTCAATGTCGTCATTGAAAAACACAAGCCTAACATTCATCTTATGTAGCTCAAGATTAAAATAAGCAACAAGCGTCATGATTATCTTGAAAGAGTCTTTTAATGAAACTTGAGAGAAAGTCTCCACAAAATCAATGTCTTCTTTTAGAGTATATCATTTAGATACAAGACATGCCTTATACTTGCCCACATTATCATTTGCATCCCTCCTGGTTTTAAATATCCATTAACAACCAATTGGTTTGCACCTTCACATAATGAGACAAGTTCCTAAACTTTATTGTCTTGCATAAAATTATACTCTTCTTGAATGACATCAATCCACTTTTTGAGAGTCAGAACTTTTATGATTTGATAAAAAATGATTGAATCATTTTCTATCATTCCATTATTATCCTTATTTTCTTGAATAAATACAAAGTAATAATCTAGAATAGTATTTCTCATTCCTCTCGTGGATATCTTTAATGACACTTATTTTTTTTAAGGTTGTTGAGTTTGTTCTTCTGAAACAATTACCTTATCTTGAATGAGAGTTGTTCAACATTGTTTTGCTGAGGTACTTGATTCACTTCTTGATTATGATAGGTGTAAAAACCTAAACATCATTAAAAGTGATAGTATGAATTAAATTATAATTCAACTTACCCTCAATAGCAATGTATCTAACCTTATTTCTCCTCCAAACTCAACATCCTAAAAATGTTATAAACCTCTCCTTAAAATAATCCTTATTGTGGGATCATAAAATTTACAGCCCATGGATCACTCAAAATAACCGAAGTAGTTGCTCACTTTTGAAGTTTAATTTCTTCACATGTGTCCTAACTTATACAAAAGAATCAATACTTTGTAACTTATTGTTGTTTCTTTTGATTAGGACCTTTAGCAACTTTATTCTAATATTTTTTTATTGCCCTTATTCTTAGAGACACTAACTAAATGAGCACTAACCGAATGAGTACTTTTACACTTATAATGCTTCAACTTTTCTTCCTCTTTAACACAATTAGAAATAAGCTCATTTAAAGTCTATTTCTCCTTTTGACAGTTGTAACTAATTTTGAATTGGTTAAACTGTATAGGAAGCGATACCAAAATCATAAGAACAAACAATTGTTAGAAAGTTCGATCTTATGTACCTTAAGTTTTGAAGCAATATTAAATATTTTCATAATATACTCCCTCACATTTCCTTGATCTTTATACTTCATAGACATCAAGTAAGTCAAAAGTAACGTCATAGCCTTAACATTTTTTAATAAAATGTTTCTCAAATTTATCAAGGAAACCCTTAGTATGAGTAATATCTTTAGATTTGTGCTCCTAAAGAATTCTAGAATGTTGTACTTTATGATCATTAAAATCATGCAATTTGAACGAACTCACCTCTCAAAATCCCTTTTATGGGTGCTTACACCATGAGAGGTGCGAGTTGTTCTTCCTTAGTGCAAGGTCTACGTTCATACAACCAAATACTTTATGTAAGTGTCTTTTCTATTCCTTGAAACTAGTTTCACTAAACATGAGTGTAGAATGTATTTAATGATATTGTAACAGAAAATAAATTACCTAAATATAGAACAAAATAAGCAAATAAAATAAAAACAAGCCCACATAAATATTCATAAGTAAACAAATAAATTCAAAATAATGGCTAGTTCCCCAAGATACCAAGCACAACATTAATATCAAGTCTTTGGACAAGAATATTAACTCAAAAGCGGTACTCTTGTTGTAGCAATCAAACATTGACAATAAACTATGTCAAACAATAGATTAATCTTTGGACTAACGTATTGCTTACGTAAAATACCTTATAATTGTCACACATTTATCGCCATTAGTTGTCGTTGTAATTCGCCAAATATTAACTTTCCTTTGGACCAATTAATAAAGCGCATGAATTACAAAAACCCATAATTATCTTAATATTTTAAATAAACTAATCTACACAAAAACGGTCACTTTGGTGACATTATGTTTCAATTAATCTATTAAAATATTAGAAATCTAAAGCCAAAATATAAATTTAATTGTTTCAAAATATTTATCTTAATTTTATCTTTAAAGATAACCAAAAATAATAATAAATTTGAATAAAGGTAAACCTCATATCAAGATACCGGACACTCCATTAATATTTTATCTTTGGACAAAACATTAACTTGCAAGTGATATCTTGGTACAAAGAATCAAACATTGATAATAAGAACATGTCAAATGTAAATCTTCCTTTGGGCGATTTATTGCTCACGTATAAAGCTGAATAATTATCACATGTTTATTACCACAGTTGGACATGTAATAATGTTAATTATTAACCTTCCTTTGGGTCGGTTAATAATAACATAATTTCGACTTACATGCACAAAACCTTCTATATTTTAAAATAAAATAATTTTCACAATAGAGGTCACTTTGGTGACTTAATGCTTCAATTAATTTATCTTAAAATATATAACATAAATGTACCGATATCCAAATTTAAAATTATGTAATAAATCAAAAACTGAAATTTCGATAACACTTAAGTTTCCGAAATAACCCGAATAAGGTTGTCCAAATGGGGCTATCAAAAATCGAAAAACCAAATATTTGACTGTTTTTAAAAAATCCTTAAGCATGCATTTACCAAAATTTTCACTAAAATTTACAAATTAAACCAAATGCATCTAATCCTTAACTTTATATATCACCATAATAACTAAATTTAAAATAATGAATACTTTAATTAAAGGTCAAAATTAGAAGTATCGCACTAATAATTCAAATAATGATCATAACAAACTTTAATATTACTATATATTTTTCCAAAGTCCGATATATATCAAAAGCATATAAATATTCCATAATCCAAAGATATATATTCAAAATTAATTATGTATTGAATCATATAAATCTATGATGCCTCAAAAGACACAACAACCTTTAATTTAAACATAGTAAATCTAAATTTAAAAATTTAATTCCCACCGGAAACATAACTATAATTCAATACCCCAAATAATTTCTAATATATATATATATATATATATATATATACTACCAAACTAACTTGACTGAATTTACTAAAGAAAAACAATAATAACTGAATTCAATCTCTGCAGCCAATCGAACAATTAATGTATTGAGCAAATATTGCTCAACTGAACTGACAAATAGCAAACTCAAGAAATGGAATATATGTATAAAACATCAAATGTATGTTCTGTAACATATTCAACTAAAAGACAAAAAATAACAGACGATTGCACAAATCTAAGTGGAAAATTCTGAAGCAATAATCTTTTTCCTAATCGTAGATCCAAAATTTTAAGAACTTTCGATCTTAATGTCGTAATCGATTTAATATCAATTAATAAAACCCTAAAACCGAATACCAAAAAAAAATCCAAATATCATATCATAATTGAAACCCTTAAAGAGATTTCAAAAAAAATAATCCGAAAAATAAATCGCTTAGTTTTCAATGATTCAACATGACGAGGCGCTGATTCCACTTGTTAGAATTAAACCATAACAGATATAAAATCTAAACCCAGGATCTATCATGTCAAATCATCAAGAACAATAAACTGAATGAATCAATTGCGTAGCGTACGTGCACAGATTAATCGATAGATCAAAACCTTGAATCTTGATGTTGAAATCCAAATCTTTGGTATTGATCTTCCAAGAAGATAGGTTTTCTCTTGACGTAAAACTCTCTCGGGGGGAGAGAAAAAAAAGTTAACATATTTCTTGGGGACCACTACCTCTTTATATAGTTGATTTAATAATCAACTATTAAGTATTTATAACTCTGCCCCTCATCGAATTATAAATACATCTTATGGTATCTACACTTTTATTTCCATGACATTTTAATACCCATGACACGCCTAACATAATTGGTCACTTAATTTTGTGTCATACTTTAAAATAGCAATATACATTATACATATGTGCCCACTATTACGGATTTTAATCCAACACGGATAACTAAAACTAGCTGTAAAATTCTATAGATAAACACTAAAATATAACATTATTTTAGATAAAAACATCCAAACCAACTTGTCGGATTCAATATCCAGCTACACTTTGCCTTTATAATCCCCATTTGTTTAGTAGTATGCATGAGTATGTTAAAAAGTCTTCCTCTTTTCTTCAAAGTTTGTCCTTTATGAAAAGACTAGTATAATACCTACAAGATTGAAGCATTTTCTTACCACAAACATTGGCTCTTTTCTGGGTTTCTTTTCCCTTTTTCCGTCTCTATATATCACTCTCTGGACTTACTATGAGTCTTCTGCAATTCCCAGAGTTTAGTTTTATTTTTCTCTTCTGTTCACTGCATTTTTCCACAATGGCGGGTAGAGGGTTTGGTAATGAAGGTGAGAATTTAAAGAGAGCTCACCTTTATGAATACAGGATTACCAATTATTTTATATTTGCTTGCCTTGTTGCTACTACAGGAGGATCTCTTTTTGGATATGATCTTGGTGTTTCTGGTGAGATTTTCCCCCCTTTTTTCTGTATAATTTACGGTTGTTTTCCCTTTGATTTATTGATGTTCATGAAGCCTTTTCGCATGTTGAAAAAGAAAAGAAAACATTTTCCCGAGAAAAATAAAATGAGGGATAGAGAGAGACAAAAGACAAGAAAAGTATAATTTACAAGCTCTAATTCATTCATTGTCTACAATAATCTTTTCTTAACTTGTTCTCAATGCTGTCATACAATGGAGAATTTAAACTAATTGAGTTCTTAATTTCTTTAATCATCAGAATTGTGTACTTTATATATATTTGATAACTGAAATTGTGTACCTTGAATTTTGGTTGCAGGTGGAGTGACTTCCATGGATGATTTCTTGAAGGACTTTTTCCCAAAGATGTATAAAAGGAAGCAAGCACATCTCCATGAAACTGACTACTGCAAATATGACAACCAGCTCCTCTCGCTTTTTACGTCTTCCTTGTACTTCGCCGGCCTCGTTTCGACGTTCGGAGCTTCCTATGTGACAAGGCAGAAAGGGCGTCGAGCTAGCATTCTCGTCGGTGCAGTCAGCTTCTTCCTAGGAGGAGTTATCAATGCAGCTACGGGAACATAGGAATGTTGATCATAGGACGGATTCTTCTCGGTGCCGGCATTGGATTCGGAAATCAAGTATAAATCAAAGCTCCTTGAGACTGAAAATGTTGATCAAAGCTTCTCCCTTGTATCTTTCGGAGATGGCTCCGGCTAAGCATCGAGGAGCCGTGAACCAGCTTTTCCAATTCACAACCTGCATGGGAATCCTTATAGCAAACCTGATCAACTATAAAACAGACAAGATCCATCCGTGGGGTTGGAGATTATCTCTCGGCTTGGCTACAATCCCGGCTACACTGATGTTTGTTGGGGGCCTCGCGTTACCAGAGACCCCAAACAGTCTTGTAGAACAAGGAAAACTCGAAGAGGCGAAAAGGGTGTTGATAAAAGTTCGGGGCACCCCCAATGTTGAAGCCGAATTTGCTGATCTTATCGAGGCCAGCGAAGCAGCACGGGCAATAAAACATCCATTCAGGAACCTTCTGGAGAGGAAGAATCGGCCCCAGTTGGTATTAGGGGCTGTAGGAATCCCGGCTTTTCAACAGCTAACCGGCATGAACTCATTCTCTTCTATGCTCCTGTAATGTTTCAGACCTTGGGTTTCGGCTCAGGGGCATCCCTCATATCCTCTGTCTTAACAAGTGGAATGCTTGTCGTTGCTACCCTCGTTTCAATGGCTTTGGTGGACAGATTTGGTAGAAGAGCCTTCTTTTTGGAAGCCGGTACGGAGATGTTCTGCTACATGGTATGTTATACGCACATAATGTGGCATCCTTTTAACTAATTGCAGGCACCAGTTTTATGTTTCTGGATGCAATGTTTATCTGGTACAGATTGCTGTGACCATAACTCTGGCCCTTAAGTTTGGAGAAGGAGAAAAGCTTCCACAAGCCATTGGTTGGTTCCTTGTGATAATCATCTGCTTATTCGTCTTTGCTTACGGACGGTCTTGGGGTCCTCTCGGGTGGCTAGTTCCGAGCGAGCTGTTCCCGTTGGAGAATAGATCAGCTGGCCAAAGCATGGTGGTCTGCGTCAACCTTCTCTTCACAGCTTTGATAGCACAGTGCTTCCTGGTGTCACTTTGTCATCTCAAATATGGAATTTTCTTGGTATTCGCTGGCTTGATATTCATAACGAGCAGCATCATTTTCTTCCTCTTGCCGGAAACAAAGCGATTTCCAATCGAGGAAGTCTATCTTCTCTGGAAAGATCATTGGTTCTGGAAGAGATATGTCGAAGATGACAACGAAAAGGATATCAAGAAGCCAACCATGTAATACCATCTAAAACAAAACAGCTCTGTTAACACACACAAAATATCCACCGAAACGAACCGATTAATCTTTCGTATAGTGTATACATTGACCACATGTTCTAAAATTATTCTAAGCTCAAAACAAGTATTAAACTTCCGATCACCGGTTAAAGTAGGAGAATCCTATACCAATCATCCAATGTTCATTCGTGAATCTTGTTTTCTATCGATGTATAAAAGAACAATAGAAAATCTTATTAATAGAAGATATAAAGGGACCAGAATTGCATTCCAAAGTAGGAATGATAAAAACTTAAAACATGTAAGAATATTATTACATACAAAAGCAGTATTTAACTGCAGCAGTAAGTAATATACCTGGGAAAGGAAACAAATTAACTAAATTCAGTGAGAAAAGAAAGGGACTCTTGCCAGTGTAATTCAAGGCTATATTGCTTGTCGATGTATGTTTATGGCGTGGAAGAAAGATTTCAGGCTTCAGCTCTGAGCGGAGGCGGCAGGATTGGTACTCGGAAATGTTGCCAAACAAATGTTATTATTATCCGGTTTGGTGCATTCTTCAGGGGACATGTGAGTACCATGGCAAGCACAAACAATCCGGCATCTGGTTTTTACTGAATCTGCAAGTAACAGCTGAAGTTGAACAGGTGAATAGCAAGATATAACCGCCAAGTTTCCGGGATACACCGACTGGACCCCCGGATTATTCACTATTTATGGTAGGTGTACTCTGTATCATATCATGTATCGTATGACCCGATAAAACGAGGTATTGGGAAATGTTGTACACCCCATGGTGCAGCGAAAAAATTATGTAGCGTATTCCACTAGTATTAAATCTGAAAATCGCAGGGAGTTAGGAGAATTCAATTCTTCTAACACGATATCGAATCTAAGTCGTCACAACAGCATTTCGATCTCTACGCAGTCCACCTGAACGAAACGAACAATATTTTATCTTCTATAACTATTAAATATGTAGAATATATTTAATTAAATATAATTAAATATGTAAAATCTGATTCTACTTCAATCAGGTTTCTTTAAGGATATATATATATATATATATTAATAGAATATGATAATTACAATAATTATCTAGTATTAAAATATATATAAACAAAACTATCTATAATTACAATAATTTCTAATTAAATTCGGATATTTTAAATATACAATATATTTAATTGAATATAATTAAATATGTAGTATCTGATTTTACTTCAATCAGGTTTCTTTAGAGATATATAGTTTAATAGTATATTATAATTACAATAATTATCTAGTATTAAAATATATATAAACGAAACTATCTATAATTACAATAATCATACTAATTTCGATTTTTACTTATTTCGTGCACACAAGTTTGTACACGTGTTATTTAGTCGATATTTGTTCGTTTCAATTATAAGGTGTGACCCTTGTAGGTTCGTGCAACGTTAGCAGTGATATCTAGAACAATTCTAATATTACAAGCAACGAGTGGCATCGAGCAATACATCATTGCTACCTAAGTTACAGGAAGTCGTGGTTCGACATAACCTTTTTTCATGATTAACTCTTTTCATGTATTGCATCCTTTTATCCTTATATCTAGATCGGACACAAGTCATGGAATAGTCACACTTGTATAGTCCATCTAATATTTCTTGATATCTTAAGTAGACTATTATAAACGAATAACTATGATATCTCATATCAATTTATTCAAGCATGACCATGTATTTATAGTCTCACTCAATCAAGTGACCTATGATATTACTCCTATTATATACAAGGGACAAATCATATCTTATTCAACCATATTCCGCTACATAGATTGCAACATATCTAATATCAGTCTTTATAGCGTAGTTAGTGACAACACACGTTTGATTGTGTCAAAATGTCACTCACAATGTTGAAATAATGATGATCTCAAGTCTAGAGATCATACATGTAGTTATCATTATGAGCAATGTTGTGATTGTCACATAATAATCCAAGAAACATGCTCATAGCAGGTCAGTCCAGTATGTCATTCTCTAACACATACTTATGTATTGATTTTAACATTTTCATGTCAATGACAACACTTTGTCATCAATCAACTACATATTAGTCTTAATATATCATTATTGTCCATGCCCACAATAATACTCAAGTAAAGATATTCTAAGAATAACTATATTATTCTAAAAACTTTACTATAATTCAGTTTATTTATAAACACACAGAATAAGACTGAAATAATAATAATAATTTTATATCAATAAACAAGATAAAATAAACATGTCTTTTGAAATAATCTCATAATTAATTTTTAAGCATATTTCAAGTTTTTGGGCATACTCAACACGAGGCTTCTAGGGAGTTAGAATAAATATTCATGACATTGACTGATTGAGCCAGGAAAGGGTTGCCGTATTTCAAGTTTCCAAGCTTAATCTCCTTAGGCACCCAGAAGAACCGCTAACTCCGATAACTCGCTTGGAACCGTCATCGTGTCACGAAACTAGCCTCGACATTGAACCCTTCATCTGCAGATTAAACAGAATTTCTGGAGTTTCGAAAGATTAACATATGGGATTTAAGCCTCCATCTGCAGATTAATTCAACAAGAGGTTAAAACACCAAGTGAAATGTGTGATAAAAAAACAACATAAAACAAGCACAAAATAAACTAATTAATTTCATTGATATTTATGAATTCCAGAAAAGGTTTTCCTGTATATCATCTTCTCTCCTATTATTTCCAACATCTACTAAATTTTATATAAAAATAGGATACTCCATTCCCTTCTAACTCTTATTCCTAATATATATAAAAATTACATTGATGATACTCGGTTTTATTTTTATTGATGTGACATCATTTGGTTCATTACAATGTATCGAATTATACTCTGACCTAGAAGACTGCAAGTACTTAGTACCTCATCTTCTTAACCGGTTCAAACACTTCCTCTCTTCTCGAAGTGATCACGAAGCAAAGATCACCTGTCTGGACGTGCCTAAACGCCTGCAATGTAAGGAAATCTTGGTGCACAAGTAAGCCATGATCGGTGCGGAACTCGGTCCAACCTTCTTTGAGGACATAAAGTTTATTCGACCAGAAAATGAACGTCATCTTGTACTCATTCCCATCTGCATCGTAAACTTTCACCGAAACCCCTTTTTTAAGGTCCTCGCCTTCCTTCAACAAAGGCAACACGGCGTTCTGCATTGTCCTTATTGATCGAAAGCCTGCATTGCTTTGTGTTTACGTCAGTTTCTGTGAGCTGCTTCTCAAAGGGTTCGCTGCACCTTCCGATGAGGCCATCGATTTCAGGCCGAAAGTATGGATCGTACGACATTGAAAGCAAATGAAGGGAAACCCTAAAATCTCTGGACATTCTCACCCTTTGCTCTTGCTTGTGCTGAGAAAGAACAAAGAAAAGGAATAGGTTAAAAAAGTTTGGGCAATGTTAAATTTATAAGCAGAATATATTCAACGATTGTAGTTACTTGTGTTACAAGAAAAAAATAAAAGTACAATTTAAATAGAATTCATTTATATTTTTTTAATTAATAAAAAGATTAATAATATGAAAAGTTTAAGTAATATCAGAAGTTTTATTAAAAATATACTTTATGGTTTTATTTACTTGCGCTATAAGAAAGAAAATAAAAAATTTATTTTTACATTTTAAATTAATAAAAAAATTATTCAATCTATAAACTTCAAAGTTATGACCGTGGTTAATTTATATATTACACGTTATTTGCTTTTCTTTCTTTAGTTATTCAATAACTGGCTTAGCCGCTTAGGTGGTACCTCTTTCCAAAAAAAAAGAGTTTATTAATTAATTAATTTGGATCGAATACCGTAAATATTTAGTATAAGAACAATCATCTCAACTTAATTTGTTCTATTCACAACTTCAAAATTCGAACATTAATTTAATGCACTAAATTCAATTAATAAAAATGCACTCGACTAAAAAATTATTATTTTTTAAAATTAAATTATAATGTTTAAACTATCAAAAATCCTCTCAACCTTTAAGTCAGAACGGTTTAGTTATTATTCTTATTAATTTAGTGCTAACCAAATTAATATTCAATTAACCAAATTTAGTGCTAACCAAAATTAAGTATCATTAATTAAAAAATATATAAATAGATATTTTATCAACTCAGTCAGATCTTTTTACTGGTCGAATATCGACTTTCATTCTATTCAATTTCACAGATTTTTATACTCATAAAGACCATATAAATTGTCGATACCATGGATCTGATGTTTTTTCTATATCTTGTTGGAAGAAAGAGAATAAAATAATCATTATTTATTGAATCAAATGATAAAATTAGGGGTAAAGTATACAAATGGTCACTAAACTATTTCTAAAAATATAAAATAATTATCAAACTTTCAAATGTTATATAATGGGTATTAAACTTTAATTTTGTTATAAAATAGTCATTGAGTCGTTAACTGGTAATTGATTAAATGTATTAATATGGAAGATTATTGACCATTATGTAATTTTTAAAAGTTATATTATTCAAATTTCTATAACTATCACGTCTCTCATTTAACGACAGTTAACAATATAGTGATCATTTTATAATAAAAACTAAAATTTATTGACTATTATGTATTTATTAAAAATTTAGAAATTATTTTATATTTTTAAAAATAATTTAATGATTATTTATGTACTTTATCTTAAAATCTGTGATGAGAAAACTTTATCCTCATGCCATGTGATTATTAGAAATAAAATAATCTTTAAAAAATCAAAAGACATGCACGACAACGTCTTTGTCAACGCAAGCAATTTGTTGAAATTATGGGGACTCGGTAGCAATTTGCAAACAGAGTATACAGGCACAGTATTTATTTTTGATTTATCCTCATCTTTCCAATTTATTATTTAATTAATTTAAATTAAATTTTATAAAAATTTATTATGAGACGATCTTTTTAACTTATAATTTTCTATTTATAACGTTAGGATTTAAATTTCTAAATTTGTTTAAAAGACTAAACATCTCTTCTAATTAAACAAATAAAAAATTGAGCGATAAAAGAAATTTTGAGAAATTAAAAGATATTATCTTTTGAGAAATTAAGTAGATAAATAGAGACAGAGGGAGAGGAGTGTAGATAGAAAAATCTTGGTCACATCCAATAAAAAAACCCACTTCATCATCATGTCTGTCATTAACCCATTAATATCAAGGGTGTTCTAAATTACCTAACTCGATTGATCCGGCCCGACTACCCAAAAAGAAAAAATCGGGTATTATATTAAAAAATTACTCGACCCAAGATTTTTTTCGGATAGTTAGGTTGGGTCTGGACTGAATTTTTTTGGTAATTGGGTATCTGACCCGTTACTTTTAATATATTTATTTTTTAGTTTTAAATTATATTTTTATTTTAGGTTCTTAATATTTTTACCTAAAATTAATTTAAATCTCTAAATTATTTTTATGTTTGTAATATGTGCTTTAAAGTTTTAAAATTTTCAAATATACTTTTATTAATTTGTTAATAAATGATTCGAAATAAAAAACGAGATTAATATTTTTAATGTCTTTTAGTGATAAACTTTAATATATATATATATATATACAAATATTCATCTTAAAACTAACTTTAAATCAGTAATTTTTGTGTTTAGATCATGTATTTTATGTGTTTACTATATGATTTTTTAAAACTTTTAAATTTAAAAATAAATAAATAAATGTGAACCGGATAATTGTTACCTAATTTTTTGAGTACTTGGATTTCACGGGTACCCGAATAGCGGGTACCTGGCTAAAGCGAGCCGGGACACGAGCCGAATATGTGCTATCCGGAAGAACAGGGTACCCGATAATGAACGCCCCTAATTAATATCGTAATTTTTTAAAAAATTATTTTTTAAATGACATGGAAACAAATTAGTGAAGATTCATTGGTTGAAAAAATGATGGGAGAAAAAAATTGTGAAGTGAGTGGTTTTCATTGAATATGACCATAGTTGATGTGGTAAGCTAGACCTATGATATAATTTTTTGTCTAAAGATAATTAGAAAGCAGTATCTGTTCATACATATTCTTAATCTTTTGACAATATATATACACCTTGTAGACATCTCATATCTCTTAGGATGAACATAATTCGCTTTTCTACTAGAATGCTTGTTGGGTTGAATTAACTATTTTTTATTTTAATTAATAAATTATTTTTTATTATGTGTCGTCTTATTTTAAGTAATTATGGAACTATGCTTTATATATCCAATTCAACTAAAAAATATTTGATGTATCCAAATTAAAATATATATATATATTAAAATTATCCCCAAAAAGTATGGTTTAAGGATTTGAGAATTATTTCAAAGTATGGTTTAGGGATTTTAGTTAAAGTTTAGTGTGTAGGGTGTAGAATTTAAGGTTTATGGTTAGAATTTAAAGTTTAGGATTTAAGGTTTAGGTTTTAGGTGCTAGGGTTTGGGATTTAGGTTTTAGATTTTATAGCTTAAATATGAAAGGTTGTGTAAATTTTTTTACACAGCTTGTGTATGTGTAAAAAAATTTACACAACCCTTCATACTTAAGCTTAAAATCAATAACTTAAATCCTAAACCACGATCTAAATCTTTAGACCTTAAAATTAAAAGGCTTATGTTTTAGTTTACACAAGCTTTTGTATCAAAGTATTTTCATTAAATATATTATATAAAACAAAATATTATAAAATTATAAAACTGAGTATAGTGAGACCCATATTTTAAAGAGAAAACGTTGATACACAGTCTGTGCAAACTTTAGTTTATACATACTTGTTAAATTTAGGGGTTAGGATTTAATTTAAGGTTTTAGGGTTTTGAATTTGAGATTTAGAGTTTAGAATTTATGGTTAAAATTTTACATAAGCTATGTATCAAAATATAACACTATTTTAAACGGATTAAATTTTTTTTTTGTCTAAATTCATTTATAGATCTAATAGTTTTGTTTAAACCCTTCTAAATATTGGATTGTTGTTTGGGCTCAAGCGGAATATATGTATTCACAATTGAGGGGAAGACCAAAGTGGGTTGGCCTAATTTTAGGGCTTAAAACACTCTTTTATACGTAATATATAGAGTGAAAGAGATTAAATCCAATATCCAACATCAATCATAATTTATAACTAAAATGACGTCTATTTTGTTTTTTACGGCCACGTCCTCGCATATAATTTTCCCAGAAAAATGGGTGGAAAA